>VYXB01000015.1:3098-88944 GCA_013397135.1 Pachyramphus minor | reverse complement strand
CTGTAAAAATCTGTTTACTCCCTAAAGAAAAAAAATCAAACCGGATTTGACAGCAGCAATAAAAGCTACATTTCCCAATATTTTCTACTCAACTGCCTGACCTTAGACTTGTCAATAACTGTCCTTAGGAACAGTATCAACATTAGTTAAATTTTCCATCTCAACTTTTTTTTTTTTTCCTAAGAAGCCTTTCTTTCCTTTGTATGCTAGTTGTGGCTGACAGTCATCCTTGACATTGATTGTCAGGTTGATTTATATTAACAGGATCAAAGGGAGAGTTTTTCTAGGCTGTTCCCTGTGGGATATGTCACTGATTTCTGTAACAACACTGTTATCATTTTTAGGAGCTGCTTTCACCAGGCCTACAGCAAGGATGGTAAATAACAGTGACTGCACACTGTAATGTCAGTGTTTCTTGACTGAAGGTCTTTGTCATCACAAGACTATGCCTGTGAAAAGCCTTAATGACTTCAGTGAAAACACCTTCAAGTAACTTTGTTGAGGATAAAGAAAAGGAGAGAGCAAGGAACAAACTTTGTGGCACTTTGGGCTATATTAATAACTTGTCAATTAGTCACTCTTATGTAATAACAAAAAAACATCTAATGTCAAATATTAGAAATCTTGTGACCCATTCATCATATCCCTGTGTATCTAAGTCATAAGCATAAATAATTGTTTACATACTGATCTCTTTAAAAAATCCAGACAATTATTACATGAACTTAATTCAAAAATGAAGACACAAATGTCTCATCTAGTCCTGGCTTGCTAATATTCCTGAGAGATAGATTAGATTTTGCCCAAACTTAAAAAGTGTTCCAAGTTCCTTGATCCTGATGGATCAGACAGACCACAGATCACTGGTAGCATGCAACAGTAGACACATATTCCATTTCTAGTAGAAGTAATATCTCACATAGACAAACAGGGTCATAAAAATTTTGCTAATATTAAATATTTTCCTCAGCAATGTGCAGGAATGAAGTCATGGTAAGGACAGTAGAAAATGCATACAAGAATGAACTACTGGACTTAAAAAGAATGACATGTAGCTTTAAGAACAGGAATTTCACCCAAGAGCAAAACTGGGGTAAAGACATATTTAAGACTTTGAAAAATAAAGTAATAGGATTTTTTAAATATCCATATAACTGCATTGCTATTGCTTTTAATTGACTCGGTCTAAAAATATTTACCTTTACCCTTAGACCATTACTGTTGGTATTTGGGTTTGGGGTTTTTTGTTAACATATAATGAATGATGAAGCTTTGCTGTCGATTGTGCTGTGTGATGCAACAGAGACATGTGCAGGAAATCTGCGTGAAGTGCTCTTGTGTAATCTGTGCACAGATGACAAGATGCCCAAATGATGGGGCAGCATTGCAAGTTGTCCTGTTCTACCTAGCCCTCTCCCAGTGGGGAAGCACAGCTGGTCTGGGGAAGCTGGGGCTGTGGCACAGCTGCCTGGCATTCAAGCAGCATTTTGAAGGCAGTGTGAGGCAAAGCTCTGGAGCCAGGCAAGCACAGGCCATCCAAGAAGTCTGGGACTTCTGCCACTCCACGAGTGGCAAAGCAAGTCTGGGCTGTGATCCCAGCAGCATCTGCTGCTCATGGCTGTAGTATCACCAGCCCATGGACACCAAACTGTTGGTAAGAGTCCATTACATGCCTGTTACATGGAGATGATTGGTGCTCTTGGAGATAAGCCAAGGTATATAAGATTCTATGGCATAAAATGGGGACACATGACATAAGTACACCCATGTCCTCATGCAGAAAGCATTAAAGACCAGACAGAAACCCCTTGAGGCCCATGTTTTGGCAAATAAATTGTGCCCTGTGTGTCAGGATATAGACTTGAAGCATTACTAATCAGAGTAGTGAATTTGGACAAGTAACTGAAGATAGACATGAGAAATTATGCCCTGCTACAGGCCAGCTGACTCCCTGGGTCTCCACCTGCATAGAATTTTGTGAGGAGGGAGGAGAAATGGCCTTATAAAAATACAAAGCAAGCATACACAAGGAGGGTCTTTTAAAACTATAATAGCATGCTCACACTTGTAATAACTAGATTCCTCCCTGGCAGCCATCTATTGACACTCTGTAATAAATAGCTACAATAAGATACCATGCTGATTAAGTGGAAATGTTAGGACTAAATCCCACTGCTCTTGTCTGTAAGGCTTTGTTTATTTAGAGGTTTCTGCCTTCTCCAATATTTCCTATATCAGAATTTGTTTGAATATTGTTATACCCCTCAGTGAGCAGAGCAGCAAAGCCAGGAGAGCAACAAATAAGTTTCATCAAGCAACAGAAGCTTTTCCAGTAGTGGAAGCAGACTGGGATGTCCCCAGAGGAGCACAGGGGGCCACACAGGAATGCTTTGGAGCTCTCACCTTCAGCTGTGCATGGTGGTGTTTGCTGGGCTCCTTGTTTTCCTCGTTCTTTATTTTCCCCTCTAGCTATTTTGCAGAGTTGGTGAGTTGACCTCACATTTACTCGTCACTTATTACAGAGATGTATCATTTCTCATCTGTTACTATCATCTCCAGTCATGCCAACATTAGTATACATAGCAACAAACTTAATTTCAAAGTTAGCTAAGGTAGTGCATCTGAGCAAAAGATTCTGGAGACGTGATTAAATATCCATGTCTTCACCTAAGTATCCATGTAACAGTAAATCCAGAAAAGCGGAGATGTGAGTAATGCCTGCTTAGGAAATGTTCTGATTTCTGAATGTGTCCTTATTATAAAATGGCTAATAACTCTGGTTAGTTATCCTAGTCATAGAATATGTCATTAAATTAATTTGTCATCTTGAGAAAACTATGTTGGACTGAGTCCTCAATGATGTCATCTAAGGACTTTTGAAGAATTTCATCTAAATAATTTTGAAACAGTGTTTGTCATCTGCATAGTGGGATTGGTGCATTACAATGGAAAATGTCTAAATGAGGTTGCAATTTGTGCGTTGATGACTAAATGACAGTAGTTAGTATGGTAATAACTTACCTTCTGATAATTCTTTACAATAAGTTGCAAAACATTTCTGATTTCTCCTCTGAAGTGTAACAGTTACATTAGTCACAATTAATTACACAGTTTCTCCCATGAGTGTCAGACTTACATTATTGTATAACGAATCGTTTGGCTTCCCACCATGCAGGAGCTGAGGTGGTGTGCAACAGTTTAAAACCACCAGGGGAAAAAGGCACTATGGGTTCTCTATAAAGTGCTTTGGTCTGAACTAGCAGTGAGGGGCTGGTGTGTGCAGGGTGGCACCAAGCAAGACATACAACACTTGCAGGAACCAGGTACACGTGAACTGTGTGCACATACAGCTTGTCACTGCAGCAACAGCCAGTACAGCAGCACCCTCACCATCCATGTGCATTAACACACAGTCTGCTACAGAAAGGACATACACCCTATACCACACTGGGAAAGGAGGACGTCTTGTCCTCCGGTAGAGATTTCCTCTGACACTTCACAAGCGGTATTGCTTCCCATTTCAGATGTGCAGAACAAAATACAGCCTTTGTTTCAAAGTCATAAAGTTGTCAAAGCATCTCTAGGGAAAGAAGATATCCACCTGGAATCCTTCTGCATATGAACTGGATTAAGAAGACATCTCTGTCGTGTATTATATTTGCACTCTGAAGGGATAGTTTACATTTGAAAGGCACAGTACACGAAGAGCAGTCCCTTTTGGTGCTATACATAGTCTTTCAATATCCTAAGGCTGCCATGCACTCCAGCCAGCCATGCAGCTGGTCTCCAAGCCACAGACTCCCTCTGGGCTTTCAAAAATTGCATATCAATGAGAGTACTTAAGTAGCTTCTTCTTAAATATTCTCCACATTAGCTAAGCAGCAGTCATTTGTCCCAAAAACTAGGTAAGAAAGATGAAAATCAAAATATTTTACTAAACTATACAGGCCCTAGGCCTGTTTCCCAACTCTCATCAGGCCACGTGAACAATGATTCAATCTCTTATTCACCTGAGAAACAAGCATCCAGGCTCAATAACAGCAGCAGCACATCCTTCATTTACATCCTTTAGCTGGTTCCCCTTCAACTGAAAGTCAAAGAGCTTTCTTAAGCATTAACTAATGGGTTGCCTACAACGGGATCCCCAAATCCCTTCCTTCTTTGGTGCTAAGGGCTTAGTTATAGACACATTTTTACAATGCAAATTATACCTTGGGGAAGGAGCATGGAAATGGAAGTTTTGGTGTTGGTCATATGTGCAGAATAAGAAAGTAGGAACTTTTAGGGAGGTGTAAAAAAAAGAAACCAATAGACATGTGGGTTCAAGACTCAGCTACTACCGAAACAGGATGGACAGAAAGCTTTAATATATTCTTTTTGGAAAGACTGCCTGTTTTAGGGAACGTAACCTAGGTTTTGTACAAACCTTCATCCAAAATCTTCTCATCTTTAATATGATTTACTGTGGGTTTTTTCTCTTTATATCTGCTGCACTTCCAAAAATATAAACTAACTCATGTACAACAAGGATCATGCTGTCAGTTGCAGCCATATAACACTGACTGGAAAAATACAGCTGAGCAATATGTGCAGCAAGGTTTATGCAACTTCTCTTTCAAAGCTTCTCTTTTCTTTCTATCATGGAAAAAAAGAATAATATTTGCAATATAATGTGACTAGCCTCATTCAAGCCATTGCACTGTAGAAATAAAGGCCCACTGGCTTCACCTCACATTTTTGGATTTGAGCACAAAACTGAACTGAGCTCAAACATTCAAGTGTCATGGAATGAACAGGACCCAGAAGGTTTCTGTTTCTCCTCCTCCTTTGCCTCTCTTCTCCCCATCCTGTCCTTCATTATGTTACTCAGAGTTAATGTGGGATACTGGGACTTTTACACTGTATGTCCTGTCTGCATCCAAGTGGTTACTGAGTTGTTCCTCAGGCTGAACTCTGTGCCTGCCCAACGTCCAATTTTTATTTTTTTTTAATAGGGCAAAAAGAAAGTATCATTTCCAAGTGAAAAATCGCTGGAGTTTAAACAGGGACCAGGACTTTCCCTCACCTTTTATTTATAATAAAGGAAAAAAATACTCTGTGGCTATTTCTGATATTTTTGTTTTGGTTATAGATCTGGACATACTGAACCCCTTCATCTATATTCAGTGTTTGGCCACAATCTGGTTTTGACTCTCTATCTCATATTGTGACAGATGGGGAAGGAGAATAAGGGGGAATGATGAGTGCATGTCAAAATCTAGCCTTGATACAAAATCCTAATGTGCCCAGTCCTATTGGAGCTATTGTATATGTGACATGGGCTAGGTTTAAGTTTAGCTTTAGGGGTGGGTTTAGTATTGGTGGTAACAATACCATACAACTATTTGGTTTAGGGATTCCTGTAAAGCCAGAATGAAGTTTGGTGCTGGAAATGGTTTGGTTTCGCCTAGCAAACTCAAGCCCAATACTATTCCATTTGTTATGTTGTCAAAATCTGAGGAGTCACTAAGGAAATTGTTCTTCAAGTCCTTTTATCCTGAATACTGACCTAAATCCCACAAAAGTCAAGACATATTTCCCATGCCTGGTAACAGCAACACTAGTTTCAAATGTTCTCATAAAAAAAGCAGTGCTGTAATCTCCATGGACTGAAACGAGAAACATAGCCATAAATCATTGAAATCCCCAGGCTCAGTATCTTTGAAACACTGTGGAAAAAAAAGAAAAGCTGACATCATTGGTCAACGAACCTTCCAGAGTTCAGCCAGAAAAAATATCAAAGCACACTTTCAGACTTGCTGATCTGAGATCTTTTCAAAGTCCTCAACACCATAAGACTTACAACAGGACTCTGGACACCCTGGGTAAAGATCTAATGAGCCTTTAGACTCCAGTCAGGGTTAGGATAGGGGGTGCAAGAGATTGAGTAGGTTAGTTAACAGGGTCCCACGGTCAGATTTAGGGTAGGATTTATTTGGGATTATAGCCTTTGTGTGGTGTGAGGGACTCAGCAAACACTAAACCACCTTGCTTTTTAACCTCAGTTGGAATAAGCCCATGTATAATGTATCCCAGTGAATGATTTCGGGTTCCCTAACAACAACAAAACTGAATCCTAACCTTTTTTCAAATATTAAAACTTTAAAAGCACAGTCTAGTGAATCCAACAGCTGCAGAATTAATTCTACACCGGTAGATCCCTCTGCAATTTTTATCCCAGTTGCCTCTAGCAGACTCTGGATGTTTATTTGTTTCACTGTCATTTAGCACCCAACTTTGTATTTCATGATTCCCCTGCTGGCAGCAACCCTTCCAGCAAGTCTTCACCCAAAACAAATCCTATCCTTTACATTATCTTCAGTGCTAAGCTGATGCCATTTTTGTTTGCCAATGTCTGCCATGCTGGGTACCCTTGCTCCCCCATAGCAACATCCTGCAATGAAGTCATTCACTCTGAAAGAATCTCACTACACTTGATCACTTCTCTTGGGAGGAAGCTATAAACTGTATTCTTCAATTTTGGCTGTCCTAAACCTTTACTTTTAAGGCTAAATCTTATTTTTCCTGTAACATCAGAGTCTAGCAATCTTTGCAAAGAATAAAAGTAAGATTATATAATAAAATTATATTACAACCAGACATTTTAATGGACAATGCAGAGTCCAGAAATAACCCTGCATTTTCTGCCTTTGCTATTAAAAAATCTCCTTCTGCTCCTCCAACTTCAGATGTAAAGATATAAGCCCAACTTTTCACTAAACTAACCTAACACAAACATCTTTTAATCTGTCACTGGAAAACCCAATTAAAATCTGGTGGCTCAGTCCTTTTATCACTACATATGCTCTTAAATGCCTTCTCTAACCTATCTTTAACACTTTAACTCCTGTTAACACTATCTTAGCTTTATTAACCTTTCATTTTCCATGCTAATTGAGCTGCAAACCTAGATTATAAATTTCTGTAGCCTAGAACCCAATCTAGTCTCAAATCAAAATCTATCTTTAATATTAGAGACCAGTGACAGCCATCTCCAAAAACCTAAGTCATTCAATCTGCCAACAGGCCTCCTTCTTCAGACTTCTACTACCCAGAAGCTCAGTGGGGAGGTTGATGTAACCCCAGCTCCAGTGTTGGCCATAGTGCATCTTGGAATCAACTAAAGATCACTCGTATTTCTCACTGCCTGATATCACCTTAGCTCTGCAGGTTTTTCAAAATCTGTCCAAAAGCTTCTGGCCCTGTTGCCCTTAATGCTAAACTAACTTAAACTCTATTTCAAACATTGCCTGACTCAAGCATTGGGTGTGACTTCTCCACCAGATATCTAACTGTAAGTAATTTGTTGTTCCTGGAAATAATCCCTTCCAAACATACTGAGCTTTTGATGATTGGTCAACAAATTTATGTTATCACTTCATGGTCACCTCAACTCTAACTCTGACACCTGTCACTGCCTTACCTCCTTATCCCTTTCTAAGGCTGAACACATCATTGACATTGATGGCAGCAGCTCCTATAGTAGGCCTGCAGACCATACAGGGTCCAGCATAAGTGTTACTTTTCCAACTTTTTTCTGGCCATCATCCTCATCCTATCCTCTAATCTTTACTTTGGACATAACAGTGGTGCAGAGCTCGTGGACTGATCACAGGCTAGAAGCTATTCAACTCTTTCAACATTATGTCTTTCAACTCTAACAATGAGCTGGACTCCCCCACCTGTGATGTCCAAGCCCCAACCAGTGCTAGTACTGACAGCATGGGCCTTTGGTTCTTACAAGTTCTTGGGGACTGTAAAGAAAACCTTTGCTATTCTAAATGCAAATTCAGATCTCATCAGTTCCTGACTTGGTAGTGGCACCAGGTAGTACAATACCTAGAATTTAAGATGTAGCCTTACCATAGGTGATCCAGACACCTACTATAAGTTTGGAGAGCTGATATCTCTCTAGTGACACTGAAACCCTTCATATCTACTATAACTATGAACATATGCCCAGGTCGCCATCTGTGACTGCCCAGGTCACCATCTGGTTCTCAGATTCCAGAGCAGCTGAGAGGGTAATAACTGAGTACCCGAGAAAAATGCCTGTGTTAGCAATGATCTCTCACATAACACCTTAGTGACTGTAAGATTTGTCCAGGCATGTGATACTGTGACTACAGCCATCCTTAACCAAAGTAGGCTCAGATCCTACACCCAGAAGATCAGTCTAGAGTCTTTGGGCTGTTGGGGAAGGGGACACTCCTCACATGAACTTGGGCCATCAGGCACCCAGAACTGTAAGGCAGATAGATGGGTTACACTTGGGTGTATGTGTGTGTATACAGCCACGACTCACAGTGGCTAAAAGAGTGTATTTGGGGTAGTTTGGAAAGCTGCATGGGGCCTAAGGGTCTAAATTCTTCCTAAATTCTGCCTCTATGCAGGGGGAAATTTTATTAAGCAAGATCTTACCCACTGTGCCTGTGTGTCTCATCCACACTAGAAGAACAAGTTCATTCACTTTTTGTCAGTGCTACAATACCTTGTCCCAATATTTCTGACTTACCTCCACTGTAGCTGACATACAGGTTTTTACCTTTCCTTCCTTGGAACTGCAGAGGCCTTGTTGCCATATGTCAGGTGTCAATGTGCATCACCCTTATCCTGAGGAGGATATGTATTTGAACTGGCAGTGTTAGAATTGACATTGGCCACAAGTAATCTATGTGTCATGGCTTTGGCATGCCACCTGTCAGATATGATCCTTAATGAAGCCCATTCATTCTTTCCAGATGGGTCACTGTTGCAGACATCAGACTCTTGTGTAGAGGTAGCCTAATATTCAAGACCAATGAGCATCTGCGAGAAGGGGGATTTTTATTGTCTGATAACGAAGAAAACAGCTAAGCTGTGTTCTTGCTGAAGTCTGTGGCTGTCAGCAATGACCCTGAAGTCTGGACTGAAACCAGTGTTATTATCTTTTTAAAAAATAAATAAAAAGTAGATAAAATGTATCATTCAATCAGTTTTAGAAAACTCTGGAACTCAAGAAATCAAAATAGTGCTGTGGAAATAAGGATTTTGGCTTCATGACAGCAGGTAGCTTCTGTGGAATGATGGAGATATTTGCCAGGGTGAAGTGGGTTATTTTTATCATAAGTCTGTTTCCATTAGTACGTTCCCTGCTGGCTTGGAGGATTATATCTATTTTGGCTTGGAGGATTACACCAATTTGTTTTGCTACAAATTCAATAAAAATAAAAGCTAAAATGACAATTAAATCCAAGAAAGCCCAGCTGGAGAGCATGCAAAATTCCTCTTTTCTAATTAAAGTCTGTGCAAACCACAGCTTTACAGAGGCATTTGGGAAGGAGGGAATAAAAGGAGCATGTTCCCACTAACACATTTACTGCAGCTACCTTTCAGGCCAAACAAATTACCACAGAATGTTAACTCGGAGTTTTAAAAAGCAACAAGGTCCACAGGGTCTCCCTCATTTTGGTAAGCGGAGAAAAGTGAGGCTGAGTATGTAGGGATCATATGTACACCATCTCTTGCTGTTGGGTGTGAAAACCTTGAGAAGGTATAGGAACTGAATTCAATGGGCTATGGATAATGTCTATAATGTGATCAGGAAGGTACAGGATATGCCAGTGAATGTCTCCGTCTTTAGTCTGGGCAGCAGCAACTGGCAGATAGAACTGCTGTTTTGGAGCCAACATGTATGAAAATGGGTGACTGAATAGTAAATAAACCCAGTGGCTTTCAGTGAACACACCATGGCAGTCTGCTGCCTTCATCTTCTCATGTTGCTTCCCCTGCAGCCACTGAGAAAAGCCATTAGCACTCTTAAGAAGCCAAACTAATAAACGAAAACTCCAACAGCCACAGCAAAAACAAAGAAATCTGACAACTCAAGAGAGTAAAATACACATAGGCACACCTGTGAAACAAGAAGAGGAAAGAAAATGAGGTGCATGGAACAAGTCTGATGAACTATGTAGATAAAACTTTGCACTACTGCAGATTGAACGTGACAGCAGAAAGATCAGAGAAAGATATAATATATAAAATAAAATATAATGGCCAGACTTCGCGAACGAAGATCTGTGGAAGGTCTTTGTACGCCTTCCAGCCTGCGCATTGGATTTATTTTAGGTGGGACACCGTGCGCGCAGAACTGAGCCCACCCTTTAATCCTAAGGTTCATCTGCCGGGGCCAAGCGAGCTTGGACAGTGGCAGCGAGGTCCTCAGGACGTAGGTGGATTGCCTTACAGGGCTAACGGGCTCCACCTACCCGGGGAGTTTCCCCGACCGGGAATCGAACCCGGGCCTCGGCAGTTACAGTGCCGTATCCTTAACCACTAGACCACCAGGGGCTCCCAGAGAAAGATACAGAACCTATATTCCTGCAGAACTTGTTGCATTACTGAATCTACAAATACAACAGGCCACAGGCTGTCCTTTCATATCAATATTTTATGGTAGGTACAGATACACCAGTGAACAACGCAGAATTTCTTATTCTGAAACCCAAATTTATCTCTTGTGGCATTTTAGCACAGTGTCTTCACAGTCAACGATTACCAGTCTCATATGGTAAGAAGACACTGTTATTATTGGTAGATTCTATTGCTAAAACTACTGTCTACCCTTAGTGGACAGACAGAATGAGTTGCAGTCCCCATATGGGTAATGCATTTTATACATCCAGTGCCAGACTGGACCTACAAGTCATGAAGCGATTGCAGAACACCTATCTGTGATGCTGCTGCCCTTTGAACAGTCAGCATTTTTAATCAGTGAAATGGATTGTTCCACCCCATGTTATCCCTGCCTATTGCAGAAGTTTTCGCCTCAGTCAGAGAGGTATTTTGCACCAGTAATTTTACAATAAAAGTGTTCCAGATAGATTGCGAACAACACTTTCCCACTGGAAGTGTTACATCCTCATAGCTCCAGAAAACCAGAATTTGGGTCTTTCTAAGAGGAACTGAGCACACATGTTTTTAGGACATGGGCTATTAAACTGCATGCACTGGCAACACAGCATCTGAGCTCTCTCACCTGGAGACAAGGGAGCCAAAACCAAGCGTGCTGTAGAAGGACACAGCTGTGAATGGCACAGGCTCATCTCTCAGGTGTGTCCTCTCCACTGCACATGCACTTTTGCTGGGTAAAGCAACCCTGGCAGCAACAGGAGAAACTCCCTAAATTGGTAGAGGTAAAACTGTCTCTCAGAGCAAGGTTATTTCAGCTGACAGAAGTACTTTTCTGCCGGCATAATTAGGTATTCACTGTGGGTTTTGCTGGTGTGGCTGTCATGATGGGGAGAAGGAAGTTTATTTTTCTCCACTGTTTTCATTGATATTGAACTGTTGGCAAATTTCACAGTGAGGGCCACATTTAGGATAGCATTATACTCTGCCTGAGAGATCCTCAGAAACGATGCCTCGGGCATAATATTGGGAATGATGCTGATTAACTAGTCAAGACAAAAATTGTAATGAACCCTGTGAGCTCCAATAGAATGCACTTGTTGCTCACCCTTCTCTAATGATGTTCTGGCACAAACCACATCTCCTCAATCCAATGTGCTGTTCTATGCATAACTCCAGTAGTTAACCTTGACAATCTGAAGAACACAGCTTTAAATTTGATATTGTGTTCATTTCTATCCTTTGCTGTCAAAAAATATTAAATCTTCCCTCAGCCACTTGCTTTGCATGGTGAAAGACAGATGGTTGTGCTGGATCATTCCACAGCAGAGCAGATGTTGTAATCGAGGACACAAGAATTCTGCCAAATTAATTAGACTCTTCCACTGATCTGGATTAAAAGAACAGTTCACTGGCAGTTTGAAGAGGTCTTGGCTCTAATTTATGTCACCCTGCCAGGTTATCTCCTGTGAAATATAGGTATGGTGGGGTGTTCTAAGGCATTGTATCAGATCACTTTGAAATAGAATAGAAAGACGGTAGGGAGATGTTAACTCTTTGATACACTATCCTAAAATTTATATAGAAAAATAATATTGAATTAGTCAGGTAGAAAGATCCATGACATATATGCTCCCATATCCAATATATTCTTATATCTTGGGGAACAAAACTGCCTTGTGTCTAGTATTTTAGCTTACTTCTATGTCAGCTAGATTTTCCACACACAAATCCATAAAATATAAAATATATGCATTTTTCATAGAATTTCACAATATTTTTCATAAGGCAGCACTTTCAGAATGTCTTGATTTTTGATATAGAGGAAACACACATGTGAGGAACATAGCAAGTATTTAAAAAAGAAGGTTTTGTATACAGTCAGTAAGGTATGCACAATTATGTCTTGCAGAGCTGCACACTCTAAAATAGTGTTCCTCTTTATGGACTGTATTACTTTTCAGTGCAACACCAAAGCAAATTCTCACCAGTATCCTCAAGAAGATGCCAACAAATTTTGAAAAAACCTTAATTTTAGAATTATAACTCTTCAATGAGAAACTCACTGAGAAAGAAAGAGTCCCTTTGGTTTCCCTGATTAGCTCCTTGCAGTGTTAAAAGGGATCTCTGCCCTCAGATAATTTTAAAAATGTTTTTATTATGGTCAAAAGAGAGACTTCACTGCACAGTTGGACCTGCATGTCATCTTTCATGGCTTTTTTTGTTATCCTTTAAGACTTAAGACCCTTCTTTTGATTGCTATAGAAAGGTAGACATTTCCCAGTAAACTGTCTCAATCTTTAATGCTAAAATATATAAATAATTTTTATTTGGTCTATAAAGTTATAAATTCTATAAAGTTATTCTATAAAACACTTTTCCCATACCATATTATTCCAAAATACTAGAAAGCAATAATTAAAAACCCATGTCTGACATTTTTTTATACCATATCACTGTTCTTTCTGTTTAAAACCAAAAATTAGTGGGCCATATCTTCAAGTGGTGCAAAGCTGTGCAGCTCCATTAATTTTCATAGAAATACGTCAATTCATACAAACGAAAATATGACATGTTGATTCTTTGTCAAGCTGCGTAACAGTTTGTCTGTTTTCATGGCAGCCAGTGGTTAGGTAGTTTCAGAAGCTGTGACATCAAAGGCATCTAGAAAACACAAAAGCTAATATTGTAAGTGTTGCTAAAATGTACAAGCTTTACCAAGTTTTTGATGATGTAGCTTATTAACTTTTGTTGTTTATTCAGTACGTGTGTCCCATCTGATTCTCTTAGGAAGTTAGCAGCAGTCAGGGATTTCTTGAGAAAGTATATTATTTAGCAAAAATCTATCCTTTCCTCTGAGTATGGCTGAACTAAATGAGGACAGTTCCCTTGCTCTTCAGGTCTGAGTCAGACTCTGCGGTTAGTAACTGGGAGAGTTCTTTCATGCCATCCCCTTTGGGTCCTCTCCCATTTCTTTTCTCATTCTCTCTCGGTGACCCCACTGCTTCCCTGCACATAACTTCATCCCTGCAGTTCCCAAACTTTCACAGCTGATGCTTGAAGATGCCCTTCTCCCTGAGGTACTGTTCTCAGTCCCTTGTGGCTGCAGTACTGTTCTCCAGTTCAGAATCCATAAGGAAAAAAGTACTTAAGTCCTTCTTGATTCAGCCAGAATGAAAGCTCTCTCTTCCATCAGCTTACTTCTAATGCCTGTTGTCGCCCAGGGATCACTGCACACTGGCTGTCTGCTGCTAAAGCTTTCAGGATCACAGTGGTGGTTTCCTTAAGCAACCACACATTGCCCATGTTAGAGTCCCTTACTCTGCCTACACTTCAGCCATCTGTCTAGATTCATTGTATCACATCTTTTATACAATAACACAGATACCTCATCTGGATGCAGATTTGGAATGTGCCTGAAACCATAAGCATTGATTAAATTGGACTCTGTATCCACAGCTCCTTCATATTTGCCCGACATACCACTGATTTGGTGCAAAACAGGAGCAGTGATTAAGTTATTCTCCTCTCCTCCCTCTGATAAAAATCTGTGTGCCAGCCTCTGACCAGGCTGCTGGTGCACTTGCCCACACAGTCCCATCATATTCTGTGTTAGTTCTTCCTAAGACACTTCCTATTTCCCGAGCCTTAGGGAAGGTGTGTCTTCAGAATCACCTCCAACTTCAAGGAATAGGGCCAGACTTGAACCTTACAGAGTTGTATTTGTATCTTTTTGAGAAAATAGGTCTGAGTTTAGTTCCTGAGCTACTCCTTGGGTTGTTCCTCAGCAGCATGAGATCACCATGTAGTCCAGATTAGGTTATAGTATAGTTATATATAACCAGTATAGGTTATTTCAGGATAACAATTTCCCAGCTACTCATCATGTGTCTTAGCCATTAAAAAAAGAGAACTGCTCTCTGAGCAACTGATCAGTCTTCTCAATAATTTTTCTGTGCTAACTCTTTGGAGGGAAGCCTGCTATGAAAACATTTAGCCTAACAAAATTAGTTGCACTGTCCCACAGATCTTTTTACTATACAGCAGTTGATGGATTACAGTTTTTAATGCAAATTAACCCAGAAGAAAGATGAGCTGCTGAAGTCTGTCTAGAGACGAAAGACTCTGAAAAAAAAAGTCTCCATTACAGCAAGCAAACAACACAGATGGGAAGTTTCCTGGCCTAGGGAAGAAGCAGGATAAGGTGATGCTGCTGAAGCCATCTCATCCCAGCATTTCAGACAAGACAAATGCATCCACCTCACCTGTGAAAGGTAGCCATTCAGTGTGGGCAACCACAAAGACAATGTTTTCTGTTAAACACTCAGTACTGACCATGAAATTATCATATGTAAATTGATAATTTTTTTCATATGCAATGGTCCTTTTTTCAAGCTCTTTACTTTTCTGTAACATACATGAGCCATACCAGTTAAGAGCAACAACATGTTTTCTTCCCTGACCTGGCTTTACTATTTGATTATTATATCTTCAGGGAAACTGGCACCTTACAGAAGCTTCCAAAAATAGGAATTTACTTTAAACATATATCAGAAAATATTAGTGTGGCATGAAGGGCTTTCTTCCTTGCGTATTTTCAATTGTGACCAGTATATCCTTCCTGGTACTATATTTTGAAGCAATATATCACACCTTCATTTTCATAAAGCAAAATCTGCACCTAAGTGCCTGTGACTTACAGTACTAATCCATTGTCAGAATGCCATGGAACTGATAATGCTCTGGTGTCATGGCATAATCCATCACTGGAGCATGTATGCTGCCAAAGTATTTCTAGAAGGTCCTTGAATAAGCAGAGAGGATTTCTACCTTCCAAAATCAAACAGAGTTTGCATTTTTCAGGAAAATTTGTTTGTTTTCCCCAAAATTATAAAAATCTTTCAGGGAGATGCAGAATTTATATTGCAATACTATTTATTTTATTAGATAATTCGAGGACTATTTGAAAATTATCTGTTCCAAAATCCAGATCTGGTATTAAAAGTAAACATAAATATTTGAAAATCAGATAATTAAAAATGCAGTGCAAAATGTCAGAGTTTCATATAGTGAAAGATGTGAGAAGCTGTGTTCTCTCCCTATTTCTCTTACTTTATATATTTTTTTTTCTCAGCTGAATGCCTGAGAACAGAGATACTTTCAACTCAACGATGGTCTTGTGCAGTGGGGATTGTTAGTTCTATTTTGTTCTTTTTCACTTTCTAGGTCAGAAGAAACTCTGGCAGATGTTTTAAAAAAGATGCCCTAAAGACTGAAATATGCTTTTTCTTATCATTCATTCTGGATACATTGATAAACCCGAAAAAAAATAGCCAAGTCCTGAATCCCAGTTTTGAGAGAAGCTTACTTCACTTCCCCTCACAATTTCATGTTGTGGAATATCCATGGCAGTGGCTCTTGCAGAGATCCCCCACCCTGCTCCCAGCAAGGTCACTGAACACCAGAAGCTGCCCAGCTGGTGTAGCATAGGGCTCCCTCTGGACAACTTGCTCTGCTCCAGGATAAGCTGCTCCCATCACTCAAACTGGTCTGGGGATCTGTGCGTTGACTTCGCCCCTTACTAATTTTTACACCTGGCATATCCATCTGCTCCCTCAGTTAGTGGGTCGTGCTGTTCTGCATTCTGCACTTGGTTTTGCTTATGCTGCCTTTACTCAGCCGCAATTCAATTGAGTTCACGAAGTTGTTTCAGAGTGTTGATCTGGTGGAGGGTAAGAAGGCCCTATAGAGGGATCTGAACAGGCTGGATAGACGGGCCAAGACCCATGGCATGAGGTTCAACAAGACCAAGTGCCAAGTCCTGCACTTTGGTCATAATAACCCCATAGAGCGCTACAGGCTGGAAAGTGGCCCAGTAGAAAAGGACCTGGTGATGCTGCTTGACAGCTGCCTGAACATGAGCCAGCAGTGTGCCCAGGTTGACAAAAGACCTCCTGGTTTTTATCAGGAATAATGTGTGTAGAAGGACAAGGGGAGAGATTCTTGCCCTGTACTTGGAACTGGTGAGGCCACCCCTCGGTTCCTGTGTTCAGTTCTGGGCCCCGCACTAAAAGAAAGACGCTGAAGTACTTGAGTGGGTCCAAAGAAGGGCAAAGGGTCTGGAGCATAGCCTTTATTAATAATAAATAATATTATTAATAAAGGATAGTTTATTATTCTGTTCTGGTGTCAAAGCAAATTACTCACACATTGCTACTGTGCAAGAAGAACTGAGGAAATTAGGAGAACATTTGCAATTTCAAAGAAGTGTCTAAAAGAATTCCTGATTTTTTTTTTTATAAATCTAATAAGTGCTTGTAATAAATCAAAAGTGCATTTTACCACTTGTGATATGTTCTCTCAAAAGAGAATAGAAATTATACACTCTCCTTGGCCCCCTTTTTATTAACTATTGTGTAGGTGTACACTTGAGAGCACAGAGACTGGCTGGTGTATTGACTGTACAAGGGAAAGATGTGTTCCACTGATGAGTTCCCAGAAAACTACTAGCTGGCACTGGGATGTTAATTGTCTTCTCTATATTTTTTCTTTTTCTCCCCAAAGCCCCACCTAGACAATGATATTAATGATTATTTAACAATAACTGGTTTTAAACCCTGTGGTTCATAATTTAGTTTGCAGAGAAAAACCCCACCTTTGGTGGAGAACAACTCCAGTAAGGACTAATAGACTCACTGAGCTCCAAATCATGGAGTTAACCAACCTGTTAACATCATGATGTGTTAGCATCAAAAGTGGAGCATTTTGGGTGAATAACACACATCAGGGAACATCAGCAATTCTTGGGCAATGGCTTAAGACAAATGTGATACTCTGGGGTGATTTGTGACCTGAGGCCAGGTGAAACCTGGGAGCACCTCCCCAAAGCCTGTGGGTTGCATCTTGTAGAATTCCACACTAATAGACAAACTCGTCCCCTTTCAAACCAAACAACATATTAGTATAAATTGTATACACGATCTTCCATAGACTCATAAAAATAGGCTTTGTACCACTCAGCTCTTGTTCACAAACTCTAATGTGTCTTAAATTTTTTTTCTCCTATAAATACTTTTTCAGCTGTCATCTGCATAAATTGATTTTAATTTTATCCAAGAGAAATTTTTCCATTGGATCCATACATCTTGCACACTGCAGTACAGTGTACAGAGAGCCAGACTAATTTTGTGTCAGGTATGCCCAGTACAGCAGTTTAGCCACTGGAACAAATTTACTCTGCTGAAAGTCTGAGTATATGTCACACCAAAATTTATTTCAGACCCACTTTCTCCTGTCATCTGTGCATTTTGGTTTTGCTTTGTCAGATCTCATTAGCTATTATTACATAAATCACTTTAATTTGTGCTGAAATTTATTCTTTTGTAGAGGCAGAACTTTCCAGCGCTAAGCATATAATATGACCATTAATACTAAGAAAATAGCGTGCAAGCTTAACAGCAAAAAACATTATTCTATTTGTAAAACTAGGTCCAGATAGATCAAATAGATAAAGAGTTTTTAGAAGTCTGTTAACACTGGTTGAAGCCTCTTGTGTGGCAACCCAGTATATAAAGTCAATTTATTTTTCACTGGAAAAGCTCTTCTGAACCTATATTACTTAGAGAATGTTAGTAATGAATGTTCTTAATTTGAAGTTGAAATACCTTTGATCTTGCAACAAAATGAGATCCTTGAAGATGAAAGAGCTCTCTGCTGCTAGATAACTGGTAGAGCCTGTGAAAATAATGATCGCTTGCATTGAGCTACTGGAAAGGGATTCCAAGCTTGGAGTGGGTGAATAATGATATCACCCATAAAGTTCACACAAACACCTCAAATGACCTCTGTGAGTTCACATGTGAAGTATCTTTTGAAAAGAAGGGGATAGGTTGACATAAATGGTGGGTAGAAATGACACCCCCCATTTCCTCTCAACTGTCCACTGTCTCACTTGGTGGGCACTTCAGCTGAGGAGGGGAGCAGAAAACAGAAGTGGCTGCCCAGAGGGCAATTGGGTCAATGTGCTTACAGGCTCCACCTCCTCACTTAATGATAATCTAGAACCATCTGCTTTGCAGCAATGGTAAGGCAGTCAGATCTTCAACGTGTGGATCTGCTTGCAGGACATCATATGGAAAATGTCTCTGCTGTTCTGCATGCTGTCACTCTCTTCCCTGTTATAGACCCTTGGTGAGGGGATCTTGACAGTGAGAAAGGAATGCTGGCTAGGAAATGGATATTTACTAGATTAGACCTCTCCAGAGAAGCTTCCCTATTCATGGACTCCTGTTAATTCCAGCCACAGGCTAGGTTTGCCCCACGAATGTCACCAGTGCCTCAGGAGAAGTAAGGCCACTCTGGTCCGTTGCATCCAAGGGACCATTTTCAGCCTCCTCTGCCTCTGTCATGGCACATGGACTCACTCATAGCTGCCCCTGCTTCTCAAAGCAGTGCAGTGAACTGAAAATTATTTATAATGAAATAATCTTCCTGCTTTTAATGAAATTATCAGGGTTTTCCTTCTCTTTGTTGCTATTTGAGTATAAAGTCCTCTTCAGACCTGCACTGCCAGTTTTTGTCACACCCCGACAGGAAATATTTTGCTCAAGAATTCATCCATTCCTCCCCAGTCATTGCAATCCTCAATCTATGATACTTTTATTTTCCTCTGAGATGCCCAGCACAGACTTTGCAGTTCATGAATACAGGCAGAAAGAGAGCACTTGTAGACAGATTTGAAACCTACCCTGTGAGGACTGTATCTTTCTTTTGGTGTTATTTTGGCAATTGCCAGCGTTCTGTGAGCTGTTGTATCTTTTCCTTAACATGCCAAAGGCTCCAACTCCAGGCTAGGGTAGAGTTTGCGAGAACACTCTGTGATGTCCTTTATAGTTGCTGCACTGAAAGAGTATCCTCAGTGATAAATCAGAGGACTTTAAAATACTTTTACTGCCTCCAGCCCATCTACCAACAAATGAAATATACTATGAAACTAATGCTAACAATCCAGAAAAGTAATGGAAAAGTGCAGAAGACTTAGAAAGACAAGGGCCTTCTTGTTCTGAAAACGCCCTTATCGATCTGTAACAAAAAAAAAGGGCAAAGTGAAAGCTGCAAAGGAACAAAAAGGATAGGTGATTTCTGGATTTCTATCCCATCTCCCAGTGTATCCCTGAAAAGACAAAAGCACTGAACCACCCTTTTCTGTTTGTCAGAGGGGATTGATTTCTAGTATTACTCTTGTACTCCCTTCAGTAACCTCTCTGTGCCATGGAAATACATGGATATACAGACACTGACAGAACATACCAATATAGCCCAATATACCCCAACGTAGTATGTATATTCACATACACCACAGGGTATACAATATGGTGTATACAATGCTCAGACCATCCAAAATCAAATATGCCTAGGGATTGGCACAAGAGAGCTCCCCTTACTTCCAGGGAGCTGGACCTTGCTGCTGATGAGCTGTCCCAGGAAGGCTCAGGCTGTAGTTTTTTTGTATAGGCTCGTACATGCCATGTGATTAAAGGCCTAGTACCATAAGCTATCAATACAAGATGGTTTTGGCATTGACTTCCCTCTCAGCCCACATTGAAGGGGGTATAAACGAAATATTATTCTATTATACTTTATTTAGTTGTAGCAGCCCACACCCCCATTAACATCAACAACCAGGGCAAATGAATCACCAGTCTCTAGATATGTAATTGTATCATTCTTGGTCTTGAATAGTTGAAAATAGATGGGCATGTTTTATATTCCACAGACATGAAGCAGGTGCATGATGACTGAATGCATCTGGGAATTCATCTCACCTAGTTAAAGTGAGATGTATTATTCATGTGTAGTCAATGACAAGGATGAGTAGTCAAGCTCGAGAGTCCATTAAAAAAACAAACACTGATCTGTGCAAGCTAAATTGGTTGGAGCTACTTTGTGTTTTTCCAGACTGTGGCTGCAATGAGTGTCTCTGACTGAACTCAAGACTCGTGATCCTTCTGAGGAGCCTTTGGGATTGCAAGGCTGGTAACAGTGGGAGACAGAGAGCCCTTGCACATGAAAAAAACTCTAAAGAGAGTAAGGCATGACTGCCTATGGTTGCCTGAAGGCATTAATTTTAAATGAACTGTAAATAAAGTTAAACCTAAAGGATTAAAGAAGGTCAAGAACTGTCAATTCAATATTGGCAATGAAGCAGACGCGTTCAGGCGGCATCAGGTTTTGAAGATATCTATGAGGATCAAGAGTCACAGAAAATCCACACCAGCAGCAATGACTGTTTTTCTTCTCTTTGGCTTTCAAAAAGTCTGAGCTTTTCTGGCATCTCTGACAAATGTCCACTGGCACAGAGAAATAGACAGTGACTTCTGGATACCGCATTCAATGAATCCAAGTGTTAACCCAGCACTGCCAAGTCTGCCCTAAGTGCTGCTTTTACATGTCTTTTGAACACCTCCAGAGATGCTGACTCAATTACCTCCCTGGATAGTCCATTCCAATGTTTAATAACCTTTTGGTGAAGAAATTTTTCCCAATATGCCCTCTAAACCTCCCCTAGCCCAACTTGAGGTCCTGTCACTTGTTAGGAGAAGAACAGACCAGCCCCACCTTGCTACACTCTCCTTTCAGGTAGTTGTAGAGAGCAATAAGGTCTCCCCTGAGCCTCCTTTCCTCCAGAATAAACATCCTTACCTCTCTCAGTCACTGCTCATAAGACTTGTGCTCCAGGCCCTTCACCAGCTCCAGCACCTCAATGTCCTTCTTGTAGTGAGGGGCCTGTAAGGTCATGGGTTTGGTCCCTGTACAGGCCATTCACTAAAGAGTTGGACTTGATGAACCCTTTTGGGTCTTTTCCAACTCAGAATATTCTGTGACTTAGTAATTGAACACAGGATTCAAGGTGCAACCTCAGCAGTGCTGTGGGCTAAGCATTGCCTTAGTTCTGGTGGCCACACTGTTGCTGATACAAACCAGGATGCCACTGGCCTTCTTGGTCACCTGGACACACTTTTCACTAATGTTCAGCCATATGTTGGCCATGCCATGACCCCCAGGCCCTTTTCCATTGGGCAGCTTTCCAGCCACTCTGCCTCAAACCTGTTAACAACCCAGGGGGAGTGTTGCAACCAAAGCGTGGGACTCGGCACTTTGCCTTGTTGAACCTCATACAACTGACCTCAGCTTGTTGATGGAGCCCATCCAGATCCCCCCTGAAAAGCTTTCCCACGCTTCAGCAGATTAACTCTCTGCTTGACACCCACGCGCAACAGCAGCATGTGACACCTGTGTAAATGCTGTGGTCTCTGAGGTGTGTGTCACACAGAATGAGATTCAGCTACTTACACTAAGGTGTCTTGTGATGCTGAGACCACATGACATCTGAGACCATGTGTCCTGAGTGGTCTCTGCCTGCTGCTCTAAGCTATCAGAGGAACCCATGCAGGTCCCATACCATATCTTCTGGCCTAGAAGAGGCGTCTCAGGTGCCTGAAATAGATGCCTGGGTTTGGGTAGGAGGTCAATTCCCCTTGTTACTCTGGGATCCTTCCTGTGCTCTGCAACTTTCAGGACATGCTTTATCCAGTCTGAAGGATAGGATGGGTGGCATCTGTGATCCAGGTGCCATGTACAGAAACTGGACTGACTCATAAAGAATCACCTTCTCCATCCAAATAGCAGTTATCCAGCTCATTTTCAGAATACAGAAAGAGGGCATATATGCCAGGAATTGAAGAGAAGTACAGCAAGCCTTAAAAAACAGCTAAAGAAGACATGTCAGGAAATTTTCTATATCCATAATATACCAGAGGTCAGAGCTAGATCTCACTGCAGGTTAATTCCTGTGTTAACTTTGTGTGAAGGGAGCTTATTTTAAGAATAGGTCTGGCAGATGGATGAACATTGTCATCAGTCTGTTTTAATGCTTAAATTCAGATTGGCAGAGCAAAAAAATTCCCACTCTGATTTGTACAAAGACCTGAAATACATTCATAATATTACAGATCTCTGTATGTTCTTCTATCGGCAGTTAATATTTTACCATTTCTTCCCCTCCTTATACAACTACAAATCCTAAATAAATGGCTGGACCAGAAGTCACCCTGTGTCATGTCAACTGGCCCATTTAGGAAACATAATTGGATTCACTTTACACTCCCTTTAGAAGGTAAGAAATTCAGAATATTATTAAACTGAATTAATCTGTTTGCTATTTAGCTTTATCTGAAACAGGATGTTGTGTCTCATCAGACAGGCTTTGGGCTGTCTTAAATCAGCCACCTGTTGTGCTGAGTAAATGACAGACTCTGTGAAATTCACAGTGGGCTGGATGTGTGCTTCATGCATACTCTAACTAGGACACCCTTTGGAGGGATGTGCTTTTCACAGAGCTGTCCTGAAGGCTACAGGGTGAACATGAACCCCACATGCCAGGTCATCACTGCACACCTCAGCACAGTGCCTCACCTACAGCCCAAGTTCTTTTTATACAGGTTGCTGGGCAGAGAGAAAAGTGTAACCATACTGTTGGTCACAAATAGCAAGCAGGGTTTTGTTCTCCAGCAGCAGAAACTCAAGATGCCCTCACCACAGTGCATTTCTGTGCAATATCTTACATTGTCAAATCAAACAGAGTCCCACAGCAGACTGTTTGGGAACTAGAGCACATGATGTGTGTGAGAAAAGGCTGAAGAAAATGTGTTTGTGTAGATTGGAAAAGAGCAGGCTGAGGCCGGGGGAATGGTTCCCCTTATTTAGCTTGAACAGGAAAGATGGTCAAGATGGCGCATGGTCAAGAGGCAACAGTCATAGGTTGTAGCAAGAGAAAACTCCATCTATAAGGAGAAAAAGGTTTACAACAGCTTAACACTGAAACAGCTTACGCAGAGGAGTTGTGTCATCTCCATTCCTGAAGATTTGCATACCTCACTTGGAGAAGGCTCTAAGCTGCCTGACATAACTTTGAAGTTGGCCCTGCTTTAAGCAGGCAGATGGACTAGTTCACCCCAGGAGGTTCCTTCCAAAATTAATCTTTCTGTGACTTTATGATTTATTTATGCACACCCACACATACCCTGAGTGAAATGGTTACATGTATTCTAAATTATTTCACTTAGTGTTTGATGATTTAATGCATAGGGATGTCTTAAACACCCACTTACCTGTAAAAATGCCCATATCCTCATCATGTGTTTGCCATTCCCAGACCTGTACCAGTTTGCAAATGATCTCTGATCTTTCTGATAACTTACAAAAATATATATCTGGCCATCTGCAGAGCAGACTTGATTCATCTGAATTACAGGCTTCTTATTTGTCTTAGCCTGTTGGCATCAGCAGTATCCAGCACTGCTCCATAATAATCAGCCCAGCTGAGCAGTGGCAGCAGAGAGCCTCATCACATGTTTACTTTGTGATCAGCATGCACAAACGTAAAGCAAGAACACGCTGCCGAAATGGGCTCGATCAGCCGTACTGTGGGTGATTGGATGGAAACAGGATTCACAAGACCTGGCATTTACCTTCAGCAATGCCTTTTAGTGACCCCAATGCTTACATGGTGAAATGCTTAGGGAATACTTACCCTTTGTCCTTGCTTGTTAGTTAGTATGATAGATTTTGGCATCTCCCTGTCCTGTTTACTTGTAAAACATCTGTTTACTTTGTGCTTTGAGAGGTGGAAGGAGCTGGACAGGATGACAATTTCATACATCCTTTGTATGTTAATAATGAAATTTCAATAATTTCATCTTATCTGAATGTCTGTTATCCACAATTAATACCTCACCCTTTCTTCCCCTCTTCAGGGAACTACAAATCCTAAATAGATGCCTGGACCAGAAATGATCCTGGGTCATGACAACTGCCCCATTTGCAAACATAATTGGATTCACTTTACACTTCCTTGAGGAGATAAGAAATTCAGACTATAATTAAATATCTGCTAATATCTGTCTGCTGGCAGATGCTAACAATTAAAAATCTGGAGTAAGATACTATAAAAAAATATGAAAATAAAGGTTTTTTAAAAAAATGCCTGTGGCTATTTTTGAGGCAACTGCATGAATCCAGGTAAAATGCTTGCTCAATAGGAACAAACTACAGTTCATCCACTTGAGAATGTGAAGAAAAATATTTTTAAGAGTCATACAGTGATTTTACAAAAAGGTTTTTTTCTCAGAAAATTTCTTAAATATAAAAAGCCCTGGTAAAACATACTAAAATTCCTAGAGAGAAAGTAGTAGCCACAGCTTGCTTCTTTGCAAAATGGATTGATATAAGAAGCAGAGTTTAATTTTCTTTGCATTCCTACAAAGTACAGCTGCAGTATTCTGGTACTTAGAGCTGTCTACAAAGAGGATGGAGGCTCTCTATGCACAAGGATCCACATGGAGAAGAGAAGGGGCAACAGGTACAAGTTTCTCAGGGGGAGGTGTCACCTTGATTTTTTACAGTGAGAAAAATCACTGACTGGAACAACCTCCCCAGGGATGTGGTAGAGATCCCATCACTGGAAGTTTTCAAGATGTGATTGCACAGGGCAATAGATGCTATAATCTAGGCTTCCTTCTTATGAAAGGCTGGATCAGATGATCGTCAAGGTCCTTTCTAGCCTGACCTGTTCTATGATTTTACAATTCTACTAACTCAGAGGAAAGTAATTCAGCAGCAGTGTGTACCTACTGAGGCTAAGGATACATAAATGCACTTTTCATTGGAAACAAGGTCTATCAGCACTACTTTTTTCTACTGAGCAAAATTCTATTGATCAAACACAACATGTTTGATCCTCTGCTCAATGAATTTCGGAAAACAAAAAGATGAGGATCAGATGAGAAACTGTTGAGATAGAAATTGGTAACAGTAGGACATGAGTATAGAACCTCATTTTGATGTGGGTAATGCTTTTTCATTGAAGTAAAAACTGCTTAAGTACATGTGTTTCTATTCTCAGAAGAAAGCACAGTCAATACAGAAAATTAATTCCAGCAAGATAATTTACTTTCAGGGAATAATGGAATTATTGAATTACCTGTGAAGAGATGTAATTAATTTTAAGAAATAATTAAAGAACTTCTGGATATAAATCATGTTTTGTAGCTTACTGATAGTCTGATCACTAACCCTCAACTTTAGGCTTGCCTTCACATGTTTGAAAAACATCTCCAGTGTTTCATTATGATCTTTGGAAGTTCAATTATTAGGTCTTGCTCAATGTGGCTAAACCCAGCCTCTGTCCTCTTCCTCCTAAGTACTCTTCCACAATTCCCTTTCCCTGTCTCAGCTATTATACTGACAGCAGATACTCCTGTTACCTGTTAACTTCTTCAAACCAAATCTCACCCGAGGCTCTTACTCACAACTTTATTTCAGCACCATTGGCTCTTGTTGCCAAGGAAATCTGAACCCGGCTGCTTCCTCCCACCCACATTGCTAATGCTGCTCTCCTTTCCCAACATCTGCACTGTGATCTGCTTGCTCTGGAACCCCCAGTCTTGCTCTGTATATCCACACAGAAATACTGTTGCAAAAATAATTCTATCTCATTTTTTGACCTTATTGTCCAACCACTGGTTTCTGTCAGGGTGCAGAGGACTGAGGTGAGGCTGAGGCATTGGGTGGGGTGTCAGGCATGAGGTAAAGGCTGCCAGGCTTAGGCAGGACCTGGTCAAGAGCCAGAATCAAATCACAGCTTCTGTACAGGGGGCCATGACCCATTTCCTGCACCTTTTTCTCAGACACAGAGAGCAGCTGTTTTGTCCACAAGTTAAAGGTGCTTTCTGGCCTTCTTCACTTCTGTAACATCTCCCACTGAGAATTAAGTAGATGGTTTCAATGACTGAGCTTCTATAATTCAGTTGTTGTTGTTGTTATTATTATCTTTTTTAAACAATACTTTTTTCTTTCCTGTACACAACTTTCCATCTATGGGGTGCTCTCTCTGTACCAAGCTACAGGGCATTCTTCTAGAAATCCCTCCTTAATTCTTTGTTATGTCTTGAACTATACAGAAATGCCTGTTGAATTTTAGACTACCAGTGTGTTAGGATTAGTCTCATATGCTGACCAATATTGACTTATTTTATCTTAGTATTTTCCAGACTGTCTACATTGCTATATTATCACTTGTCCCATGTTACAAAGATCTAGTTCTAGGGCTAGATCTAAGCTCTTCACTACTTTTTGTATAGCATTTATCACAGTAGAGTCCTCCTCCATGAGCAGTGTTTTTAAACACTTGAGCTATATAAATAATAATGCTTCATTTCAAATGCTAGCAAAACATCTCTTTGAATGAAAAGCAGGTGTGACATATAGTCAGGTCATTCTCAGCAATCCAGCTCCAAATGTGAACTTTTCATTTTCAAGCAGGCAATGCTCAGGTGTGGGTTGTAGGTTTGTGATTAGAAAAAAATAAACTTCCAAATACCTTGTGCTAAAGAGTCCCTGGCTGCCATTTGAAGGCTTAAGATTGGAGTTAGCATACTGTAGGAAAATATATTTAAATTAATATGTTTTAAAGTATTTAAAGTGTTTAAAAGTTGAACGAAACCAAGATCCCACTTTCCAAATGCCAAGGGCCTTGGATACCTAACTTCCATGGGCACCTTGGAGAGTTTGGAGCATAAGCACTATTGAAAATCTTGTTGGGTGCCTACTTAAAAACTTTGCCTTTGCCAGAGAGTTCTTACTGAAAATCACTATTGCAACACTTTGGGAAAGTTCTTACTAGATTGCTTTATAGTCTGAAAGAAAGGGGGGAAAAAAACCAATGCAGACTATGACTGTCAGGATAATTTTGCCCAGCCATTTAGAGAGTGTCATTGGTCACAAAAAAGGTGGGTCCAGCACCTTCATGGACCAGGACTGCGTGTTTCTTCAGCATGGAATGTTAGTCTGGAAAACAGATACTGGTGTTCCTGCACTTGGATGGGACATGGGTCCACTTCTTTCCATGTTAACACACTGTATTAATTAGATGATAATACACTCAGTTCACTTCACTGTTTCTTGTGGCATAAAACCTAGATGCACATTGCAGCACAGCAGTGCAGTAATGAGAGATCCTTGCTGTCCAAGATAGTTCCATACTCTACCATGTTAGGGAATTAATTACTGTCTTAGGGCTTTCTGTTCATTTTATACTCTTTAAATCTAGTATTTTTTAGAGTATTTAGTTTGAAATAAGATACTAAAATGTTACATGTTTGATTAAGGAAGTGATGCAGATTAGTAGTGGAAAATCAGATTTGAAGATTTGAAGGATCTTCAGATACTCTATTGCTGATATATGAAATTCACTCATGAAAATGGCATCAAAACACATCGTCCTACTCTATTATTAGTTACTTGATAGGAATGAAAGCTAGCTAGAAATTGAAAAAAAAGAAGCCCAAAATCAATGCCTTCCACTTCAGATTCAAGCACTGTAGACAAATCTTCAGAAGAAAACAAATGGTGAAACCATTGCTGAAATTTCAAGTGGGAGTGTCCTTGGCTCCCAGAGAGTTGGCCTCCTTGGTGGTGGTCTCTCCGGTCGCTCAAGCCTGCTGAGTCCCTGGGAGAGCATCAGAGCCCTCAGGCTCCTGGTCATGGGGCAGGGGCAACCAGCTCTGCTGGGGCTGAGAGGGGCAGAAGAGAGCAATGGGCTGCTGCCAGACATGGACGGTGCATGGATGTCCAGGGAGACTGAAGGATTTTCATGATTCTCCTTTTGGACATCACTCAAGAACCTCCAGCATGGAGTTAACTTTTTTGATTATTAGTATTAAAAAGTTTTTATTGCTATCACTGTTTCTGAATACGGACTATCAAATACATGTTGCAGGCTCCTGCTTCCAGACATGTCAGGAGGCAAAACCCTGCTTTGCTAGCCTGTGGAGAATGGTAGTGGTATTCTGATGGACACAGCTTTCTCTACATTAAAGGCAGAAATTATTAGTGATGCAAAATAAAAGGGAGATGACTACATTTCCCCTGTCTGAGTTTTCTGAGGTTAGCAGGCACTGCTTTAACTGGCAGCTGTGCCAATGCTCCTTTTCCAACAGCCTCAGACTCTAGGCAGAGCTGAGGCACAGAACAACCATCATCTGTGTCCACGGGTACAAATATAAACCCAGCCCGAGTACCAAGAAGCCATTACTGGATCTTCAGCTGCCTCTACTCCTTGCCCTTGCTGCGTCTGCAGGGAAAATAGGGCAGAAAGTCTCACAAGCAAGTGTATGGGTTTGAACAGGAAAGCTAAAGGTATCCCTAGGGTTGCCAGTGTTGTAATTTATCACTTTTCCCTGCGCAGCAGCAAGTGCACTGATAAACCATTCACAGCTGGGTTATGGATGCACCTGGAATGCAAGGCTTGCTCCTACTCTGGCAAATCCAAGTTATGCTTCAATTACACCCCAATTACATCTCTGCTTCACTACAAGATATATGCATCTAAGCTGTAAACACTTGGGCAGACTTGAGCCTGAAGCATTGACCTGATAGAGACCTCAGCTGGAGCTTGGACTATGCCCAATGACAGCTGGATATTTCTTTTTTGTTTATACCTGCTTTTTGTCTTGTTTGTTGCTTGTTTTCAGCTCAACTGACTTATTTCCACTTTTCATCCTCTGGAGAAACATCCACTGACTGCAGTAACATCTTGCTTAAAGGAATGCAGTGCTGAGCAGAAATTACAGCTGCTGTGGGGACACAGTGTGTGTGTGCCCAGCTGCTGACTGCAAAAAAGGATTTCAGTGCAGGATTCTGTCTTTAGGACAGCAGAAACCTGTGATTATCAGAGCACCTGAGAGATCTGGGTTCATTGTGTCTTGCTAAGAGAAGGAGAAGGGATATGGGATGGTCTTACTGCTGTCTTCAATCTTGTAATGGGAGGTTATAGACACGACTTAGCTAGACTCTGTGTGGTGGTGGGAAGAGAGGCAATGAGCATAAGTCACAGCAAGGGAAATTCTGCTTTGGTAAGAAGCAGCATTTTGAACCATGAAGGTTGTCAGACATTGGAACATGTTGCCCAGACAGTTTGCGTGGATCTTCACCCACAGAACTGTCAAAACTTGACCAGACAAGCCTCTCAGAAACCTGATCTAAGGTTTACCATTATGAGCAGAGGGTTGGACTACACAGCCCTCAGAGTCCCTCTCTTACAATTCAAGATACAAAAGATAAGAAGGAAAGATCACCTTCCAATACTTCTGTGCAGGCAGAGACCTTGGGTGAGTGTCCAAGAAAGCACTGAGGGAATTTTTGTGCTTTTTTACCTGGCAGGTACAGTTTCTCAAAATGCCCTCTCAGTGACATATTTGTCACAATCACCTCTGACTTGCAAAAGCCTTTTGCAATCATCTGCTTCAGGGAGCCATGAGACATTCATCTGGGGATGTATCACTGACCAGAAAAAGTCTGTGTGTTTTCCATCTTCCAGATCTGAAGTTACTGCATGTGCCTTGAACCACTGCATGCCTCCCTGTGCACATCTCAGGGAAAACGTAATGTAACTGGAGGCTAAATCATCCACTGGGAGATAAACTAGACCAAGTAACCTTGCATTGGATTTGGGCATGGAAAGTGTACAACGAAAACAGCAGCTCAGATCTGTGTGTGACAAGCACATGGTTTGAGTCTGGAGACAACATTCATACCTTCTTACATATTTCTGAGATGTTTGGTATCTGTGCCAAGATTCAGTGGAAAGTTTATTTTAAATTTTTTTCTCTATTTTATCTTTATATTTCACAACTTGCTAAGAGTTTTAGAGTGACAGAATTTTAAGGTAGACTTTTTAGGTGGTTTAATTTTTTAAAATAATTTCTATACCACTGTCAAGCTGCTACAGGTTAGGAGGTTATAAAAGTGGCAGGTTTTGTTCTCACAGAGTTGAACAGTTGACTGTGGCCAACACATGATATAAAGAATAATCAGTTTCATCCTGTTCTTGAAAACAGATATAAATCTTTTATTGGAAGAGAACTAAAAAAAGTGAAATAAAGCAGAGTTCTGGATATTTTTATACTGAATTCTAATGTTAATCTCAAAAATTTCTATTTGTTTCTCCCTGCTTATGTGCTTCTTTTTTTGACAAAATGTCCAAAAGTATAACAGCAGGTAACTTGCTGTGATGTGACATCCCAAAGAAATCTCAAGTCAATGCACTGCTAGGACAGCTTAACTAGAAATTATAATTTTTAATCTCTTCAGGCTAAAGAGCAAAACAAGCTAAAACATTTGAGAAATTTATTTAATCATTTCTCTGGGAGGGCAGGGAGGCTCAGCAGGGCTTCCCCACCAGAAGTAGGTGCAAGGTTAAGGAAGAAATATGTGGAGGGAATCCCAGAAAGCAGGGCAGAGAGAGGTCACATCTGACATGATGGAGCTGGAAGGCAGAGTGGGGTGTCTGCCAGGGGGTGCCAAAAGTCACCCTGCATTTTGTGCATGGTGAACATTGTTCAACCTGCATTTCTTTATTGGATTTATCCAGTTCTGCACTTGAGAAAAATATAAAGCAAGTTTTCGGTGGCACATAATGCTCAACATATTGAGTGTTTTTAATTTTGATGCTAGGAAATTTTTAGATTTAAGATTTTGCATTTTACTTTGACTAGATCATGAAAAGCAATCTTGAGACACCATACTAACCTTGCATTGCAGTAATGAGCTTAAGGTGAGGCTGAGTAAAAAGATGAAAGATGTATATAACATAAGCTGTAAGCTCATATGGTCTAAGCCTCTAAAGGTTTATCAGTGGCAGAAACAACTTTGCAAACCCAGGAGGAGTATCTGCAGATGAATACATCAATACTGTGTGCCAGATAGTGCACTGGGTAATTTGAAAGTCACAACTGCATTCTGAAATCCTGTGCATTCTCAAGTTACACCTCATTAATATTTATATTGGAGTTTGGTAAGATCTGCAAATATTTAGTGTTTAATTAGGAAATATTTTAATTAAGGAAATGTGGTTTTAAGTGCTATTTTGAGTTCACCTGACAAAGACTGGACGAAGGTTGATGTTTCTAATTATTCAGGTTGAATAAGCACACTGATTGGCAGAGAATTAAAGGAGAAGGGTGCTGTATAAAATTAGCTGACTGCTCCTGGATACCATGGTAGGTGAATGTCACTCTGAAATCTTTTTCATGCTTCGAATTTGTGTTTAATCCTTGTATCAATGTCCCGGTATTAGCTACGACAAAGTAAATTGTCTTTTTCATGGCATCAGCTAATCAGGGAAGGTTCATAACATGGCTTTGCAAGGTCAAACCTACCCAAACTGCTGTTTTTAAGAACAGCCTCAAATCCAGGAGTGTTGTTAAGAGCAACAGGTCAGTGACAGCCCTGACTGTCACAGCTGTCAAGATAAGGGCCATTACCCACATTTCCTGCATGGGGCAGTCCTCCAAATGTCGAAATAACTGGCATGGTCCTTTCTGTGACAACAAATAAGAGCAGCTATAGAAAATGGGCTTCTGGAAGGTGACTCACTATGGTGATGGCTTTGACCTTTGGCATTGGAGAAATCTGAAAGGAAGAACACTCATGTAAAAGGGTTCTTATGTGTCTAATTGTACACTATAGGATGCGGATTTTCCCTTCCTCTCTACTCACTTGTCCCAGATGTGTTTCCCAGAGAAGCTGTAGATGCTCCATCCCTGGCAGTGTTAAAGGCCAGGTTGGATGGGGCATTGAGTAACCTGGTCTAGTTGGATGTGCTCCTGCCCATGGCAAGGGGGTTGGAACCAGATAGTCCCTTCCAACCCCAATCATTCTATAATTCTACCATTCTCTGGTTCTGTGAAAATAGCCATGTCTGTAAGTCAGATACAGAAATATACAAAAATAGTAGATTCCTATTTAATTTTGCAATCCCTGGTTAAAGTAATGGAGATTAGGGCATATATACATTCTTTGCGTCTTGTCTGTATCTTCTCAGATGTATTAAATGTGTGTTAAAAAGAGCGTTTGAAAAAGTAAATGTACTTATTTCTTTTAGATAATTCCCTTGGTAATGATGTAACCAAAATTACATATACTGGGTTCTATTAGAAAACTTATCCCTTTTCTTCATTTTTAGCCGTAACAGGAAACCCATAAAGAAAGGTAATATTTGCAATTTTCCAAAGATGCCAACCCAGAAATTATTAGGAACTTGCAAGATGCCTACTAACTGCAAACCAGCATATTATTTTTGCATTTATCCTACAGCTCACATTTGAAATGTGCTAGAATATCCACTCAGCTGAAAAAGTTGAGCATAAGAACATAAATCTCACAGATTTATGTGGAGCATGACCTTTCTGTCAAGAAATGAAGGTTAGATGCATGCCATGGAATACAATACTTCCACAGGTAGGAGTAGTTGTTTCACCTCACAGGGTAAGAAGAGGTTTGCTACTGATCCTTTTTTAAGGTAAATGCAGAATAGGAGGGTATTTAAATAGGCAATAAGGAAAAAACAATTGTGATATAATAATGATGATGATGATGTTGATAATATACTAATACTAATAAAAAAACTTAACAGAGGTTATCATCTCACTAAAATGATGGGTGAAATGACATATGTTTGCTTGGAAGAATTCTCAGTCACTTTGCTTACAAGAGTCAAGTGAAAAATAATAGTATCCCAAACTGTAGTTAGAATAAGGGTACAAGAATGAGCCAGTGTTAGGGGGCATTGTGTTACTAACATGAGCCTGACATAATATGTCTGACAGGAGGCATGGCAGTGTGTTGGAAACCCCAGGTGTTGTCAGTGATGCTGCTGTCATCTATGTTCTTGCAATGAGGTACTTCTCTTTTAAAAACTGGGGTCCTCACTCTCTGTTTAAAGATAAGGCAAGGAAGCTTCCAAAAAAGCAACTATTGAATTCTCATAGGCTCAGAAAGTTCAGCCAAATATTTACTGAGAAATATCACCTGCAATACCAAAAAGAAAGCTTGTGAACTACAGCTGGAAGGTAGTCAGAACCCACAACATACACTGTACTGAGAGCTACAAATTTCCTTTTTTCCCTTGAGGTTGTGATTGGCCCTTTGATCATCAGTCCCCCAGACTGTGAAGGGAATGAACAGTCTCAGGAAGGAGAATAAAACCAGTCCTGGTGGCCAGGCTCATCTTATTCAGTATTCTGGAAGAGAAGATTTTGAAACTTTTTTCCATTGTTGGAAAAAACACCATTTCACAGAGGTGTGAAATCCCACTCAGGAGATATGAGCACATTGGTTAACTTTTTTCTGATTTTTTTGTTTTGAGGAAACCCAGACCACAGCAAGACGCACAAGGATAAAGAAATTCTTATCAGCCTGCTTCACATTATAACCAAGGCAGCACAGTCTGATCTCCCTGATACAGAGGGAATGCCCCCCTTTCTCTAGAAAAATGTGGGACAAGATGCTTCCTCACTTTCAAAAAAAAAAAAAAAAAAAAAAGCAGCAGGGACTTTCCTTCCCACTGAGCAGTGAGATGGCAGGCTTTATTTGGAAATCCTTTCTCAGCTGCACAGCAAGTTGCTCACAGCCCTGGGACTTGCTTGTGCTGCAGCTGAGGTGCTACTGCTCATCAGCAAGGCATTACTTTGCAAATCAAATCCCATTGTAAGCTTTGACACCATACTGCATATGTAGTAAGAAGCAAATAACTATATTATCCAAGCTCTGTACATCCACTGGAAAGCTGCCTTTGGGAAAAGCTGTTCTAGTAGAGATCTATATTAAAGATAGGAAACTGTAAAGAAGACACACAGTTACTTCTTGTTCCATAAATCACTGCAATAAAATTTAGAGATTGGCAAATGTGCCATATGTGTGTGTGCTAGGAAAATAAGAAACATTCAGTTTTCTGTGCTTCGTGCCTTTTAATTTCCTAGGTCTGAAGCCATGTGGGCTTCAGAATTCATTTCACTGTTTGGCTGTGCTAAATCATTAGCATGTAGAAAAAACAAACAGGGTTCTCTCGTGGAAACTTGACTCTTGCTTTTGATGTTCTGTGGCTTTTCCTTCATGTGGAATAAGTTATTTGGACATAGATGAGTGGTTTTTTGAGCCTGCAAAAATGTATTGGCAAGAATGAACGTTCTTACTAGAAAGTGAGTGTATTTTGCTTACATGTTAGCAAAGACAAGGATGTGAAAGGGACATATGACGTACAGAAGGAACTCATGAGTAGCAGGCATTAACCCCTTGAAATGCTGAGGCTATATTTTGAGGCCAATATATTCACCTTCACTGTGGCACAAGTGTTCATTAACCACTCTATTACTGTAATAGTAAATTCTACTAATGCCCACTCTCTTATTTATTTATGTGACTTAAGCTTTCATTAACAGGTGCCTCAAAACTACTGTGTTTATATTCAGCAGCCCTACCTAGAGCTTACCTGTTTAATATCGGGGGTGCAGCTGTGAACCCCCTAAGGTGAGGCCATGAAAAGATCCACTTTGCACAGAAATCACACAAGGTGAAGACAAAATGAATCTCTTTATTTAAGGATCAGCTAGCTTTTATCTGGTAGAGCATGGAATGCATGGAATTTGGGAGGAATCGTGCCAGGGAAATATCCATACATGGGAATTGGGCTGGAATATATCCAAATATGGGTAAGGAGAGATACAAAAATGAGGGAAAGCTATAAATTTTAACTAACAGGAACCAATAGGTAAAGGGTTTACAATCAGCAAATAGGAAAGGGGCTAACATTAGCTTAAACTGCAGATTACATACAAAGTAAGATTTTTTCTAACAATATTGTTAATAAATTGAATAAACACAACACTTGTATAATATGAAAAGGCAGTCTCTGAGGTAGGAAGTTACTGTTGTCCAGTAATCCAGCTGTATATTAAAGCTGTCTTTTCTTCAGTTCTCTTCCTCTTCAGATGTTCTTTTACACCACACATAAACCTCTTGTGGAGTATTCCCAACAGTTTAATGCATGGAATTATCCATGTCCCATCTCTTCAGTATTATTCATAAGACATAAAGTGAGAGCAGTCAGATTGCCCACCAAGGAAAGATTAGATCTGGGGTCCAGCCCAGCCAAAGATAAATAGTATGCAATAGTCATACTTAATATTCATGTCTTAATAAATTAAAGGAGAAGTGAGAGGCTATAAACCACATCTTCCATGTGAATCTTCTAGCAGCCAGGCTTCAGGATCTGCACAGTACTTCTCTCTGGGTCATACTTGAGGCAACCTTTCCCACAGCAACACATTAACATTAGCAGGGTGAACTTTGGACTAGCTTATCTTGAATGCCTGGCCACATGAACAAGAGTGGTGTTGACAAACTAGACAGGGCCAGGGAATCAGTCTTCCAAAGACCTTTTCCATGAGTAGTTTGGATGTAGCATTCATCTTTGGAAAGGTTGGAGAGTGTAGTTGTGACCTCAGGAGCTGTACTGTGCCAGGTTTTGGACAATTTTATTCATTAGTAAAGTTGCAGCCATGGCACCCTGGGCTTGCTTATCAATGAGAGTGAGATTCTGATCCTTCACGTTATCCTCTAGACATCCTGCTGCATCCCTCACATCTTGAGTTAATATTCTTCTAGCAGGATACCAAATATGCCCATGGTTTGGCTGTGAACTCTGGACACCCAGTGCAAGACTGAGGGCTCCCTGTGGTACTGAAATAGCACTGCCATGTGCAAGTGCTCTCGTAGATCAAGTGTAAGAGCTTGCTGTGAACAGACTGTATTAGCATAAAAAAGTATCAAATGTATATAGCCATGATGGAGCTGCTTCTTGGTTTTCTTATAAAGAACCAAATGTACCTGTAGCACAACAGAATCCAGTCTGCACTTGGGGAGTGATGCAGATACACAATTTCTTTCTACTTCACTTCTAATTGCATAATCTTCTGCATGTCATTCTGTGTGATGTCACAAAGATTTTTTCATTCTCCTGGACCATCCCCTTGCAGGGAGCAACTGTCTAGACTTTAAACAGAGCAGGTTTGGTCTATCAGGCAGGCACATAACAAAACACAGACCACAAGTAGAAGAAAAAACTCTTATCTCATTTAAAACTGAGCTACACCAATAATCTCACAGATGTTTGCCAAAATCTTGACTGGTGCTTACAGCCCTGAATTCACTGGTATAATGTGAGGGTAGCTGGATGACATCTCATTTTCTTAACATAATGTCACATTACTCTACTGCACAATCTGTTGTTAAGAAAAGGCTTTGTAATGTTAATTGCATCTTTTTTAATAATATTGCAGTTGCAGATGCTACGGATATGTTAAAACACCATAGGGTCACAAAAACCACTGATACAAATAACCATAATCTAAACACCTATGAATCACCCTCAAACTTGGTACAAAACAACCTGATCACAGCTGGTGTCATTACATGTGCAGCATTTTGGACAACTAACCAGGTAATGCTATATAACAACATGGTTGTGTGTGTCATCAAGATGAAAAGTTGACTTATCCTAATTAGCACTGCAGAAGAAAAACACAAAGCAGAACCAGCATTTTAAAAGGAATTGGCAGGCTTCTGGTATGTACTCAACAGAGTGCAAACTGACTTAAAAATCTTGTTATAAAAGTTTCCTATTTATAATGGGAAATTAGGATTTGTAGTTTATTTATAATTATGATTTATTATTCATAAGGTCAAATATTAAAGAAATGAGAGTATTTCTGAACTCTTAATCTTTTTAGCCATTAGATTGGGAAGTTTTTCTCATACGTACTATTGATTGCAGTTGTTTGCTTACTTGGTTATTAACTCCTGAAATCAATTTGGAGCTAACTTACTGCAAACTGGTTTTGAAAGTAGATCAAAGAAGGATTTCAGAATGCCTTTATTCTATTTCCTGTCATGCTTGTGTAGTAATCTGAATAAAGAGGATTTCAGAAGACGAGAGTGATTTAAAGTGAATCATTGGTAAGATACTACACAGTGTTCACATCTGATAGATAGAAATAAGTTGATTTTGTGTCTAATTTGGTTTCTGAGGAAAATACAAGTTTCCATCATAGTTTCTTTATGAAACAGTGAAATGGAATCACATTTCACAGTAAGAAAGTATGATGCATCTCATTTGGGGGATTTTTTTCTGCTTCTGAAGAGTGAGAGTTAAAAAAAGTAGTGATAATTGCAAATAAAGCTGCAGTAGGTACTACTAATGACATTACAAAATCTAAGAAACGTAAGGGTTTTCCAAACAGAAGTGTCTTTAGAATAACGTACTGGCTGTACTTGTACAGATCCTTTTCCTAACACAGTGCTCTTGCTGACTTTGTAACTTCATTATGCACTGACACACTTAATGAATGTACCTATTGCACACAGAAACCACCACTTTGATGCTGAAGCCCCATGGAATCGGTTTCAAAACCTACCTCTGAGTGGTTTGAACAATCTTGAAAGAAAGTGGGGGCTCGCACCCTGGTGTGCTTAAAAGGAGGCCAGCTGTCAATCTAAACCTTGAGACATAGGCTGTTACAAGCCAGGAGTGCAATGGAGGGTGATAAACCTGTGTTTGCATTTCAGATGACACTTCTTTATAAAAGGAACACCTAAAAATAGTTTATGCAGGGTTAATTAGTGTTACCAGTGTGCTATAGACATAAATAGATAGATACATGCATCCCAACAGAAGGCAGTAGGTGGGGATGAGCTATTGTTTTAGACAGCCTGTTCACCTATGGTCTTGCTCCAGCTGGCTACAGCAATGTATTAAAATGTCTATTAATAATGTAGATAGATGTAAGCTAAATTTATATACTCCAGGTGACTGCAGCATTCCCTACAGAGATTTGGCTCTATGTTTGGACCACTTCAATGTGACCTGGGAGTAACAGTCACCTGACAGAAATGCCAGGGCCACTGCTGCTAAAGCAGAGGGCAAGCGCAGGTGTCCTACCAAAGAAATGAGACGGAAGAGCTCAGCAACATGAACACAAGCATCTTTCAGTGTCCTTATCTGCAACAAGGCTGTGGAGGAGCACTGGCTTCTGGTCTCTGGACTGGTGCAGTATTTAAAAATTTGAAAATTTGTAGGCAATTCAAGGAGCTAGGACTGCATGGACTTCAGTCAGTTCCTGTATCACTATGGTACAGACGTTCTTCCCCTCTCTAACCCAAGGGGAGCTGCAGTGTGATACAACAGGAGAGAGGGTGTATACACTCACCACAAAATAGTTTCTGTGTATCTGCTCCTTTGTGGATAAGAGATATGGATGTGAGCTCAGCAAGCGTAAGGATGAAACTACATCCAGTTTTTCCAGTATATGCAAAGACACCTAACCTCACAGACCACTTGTAAAAGGCAAGCAGAGCGAAGTCTTACTCACTTTCCATTTGCTTTGAGAGACATTTTGAGTCAGGGCTTGTTGTCCTCATGTCTGTACCTCCACGCTAGGCATGACTGGGCTTTCAAAGTATTTTCAGCCACATCTTAAAGATGAGCAAGCCCTTCCTGACTACTGGACTGCTCTGGCTCTTCATCCTGCAGGTCCAGAGATTAGGTCAGCAGTTAGTACTGCTTCATGTGAAATCACCTCCCTAGATTAAACCCAGCTTTCTTTGTCTCAGGGTGTACTATATGTTACAGGGTAGGCCGGCTAGCTAGAGGGAAAGTAGTGTGTGTCTGTATGCATGGGGTAGACAGGGAAGGGAAATACAGAAGAAAGAAGACTGTGCTAGCCTGGATCACCATCACTCTCCCAGAACACAGCAGCTCCCGATCCTTTGGCTTTTCAGTAAAGTTGAGGTAAATGTGTTTTGAAACCTTGTTTCCAACTGAACAGGAGTAACTGGGAAAGTATAGTTTTAAATGAATAAGACAATTTTACAAAAGCAGCAGGTTTTTTTTCTGGATATTGCTAAAATTGGTCCTGCAATGTCTACCTACATAATTAACCTCTTGCCCACTTCATTTTTCCTTTTGTAAGCCTGCATCTCCTGCTGATACACATGGACAGGACTAATTCCATTAAAAATGTCACATTAATTAAAATTGGCCATTGTCCTTTCATTTTCACATGGCTTGAAGAAATCTTTTTCATTTATTATATTAAAATTCTTCTGCTTTATTATGCCTGTGTTGTTCCTTTCAACACACTAGCTCAAAAGTTGTGTCTCCCTTCTATGGGATATACTTTGGTTCCCTGCTCTAAGAAGGGCTCCAATGAATCATTCATTCTTTTTTGAGGATTACAGTGAGGATAAATACAAGATTTTCCTGAGTCTGTGTTTCTGTGTGCTACTCTGTTAGATGCAAATGCAAAGAGTACAAATCCAAATCACAAAGGTACCTGGCATCATCCCACTCCCCGACTTGTCTTCTGTGAGTCTTCCCCTCCTTCTCCTATCACTGGGACATCTCTATGGCTTAGTGGATGGATTTCTTCTTGGAAAAAACTTAAAGCTCCATCTGCTGTATACGTTTGGATATCACAATGGAAATTTACAGTAGGAATTATAGAAGGAGTCCCAATGGCCATGGAAAAATGCACAGACTGGGGGAAGAAGAAAGATGATTTTTTAAATTGTTGCTATTTCTTTGCTTCAGAAATAAAAACGAGGTGACAATATTTCAAAATGAGAATCAACAGGCAACTTAGCACTCAGTACACTATAAAAAATACCACGTCAGAGCACGACAAATAAAAAGGCAGAAGCTATTCAGAGAAACAAGTAAGTTACTAGGGAATATCTTTGTAAAGTATAAATAGAGTTCACAAAGCAAGAGAGACTGCTGCTTTAATAAAGCAGCAGGAATTTTTGTCTTTCTAATTATACTATAAACTTGCAATTGTTACAGGCAAAGTCTGGTTTCGGTGAAAAACAGTGAAGGAGGAAAATGTATTTTGAAGAATCAACCAACCAAAATTCAAGATACAGTTGCTAGGATCCAGATTTTCATCTCACCATCAAGAATGAGAGTTAAGAATAAGAACAGTGGTTTAACTAATGAATCTGATGACACTAAAGAGTTACTGCAGATTTTTATGCTGCCACTACTGAGATCACAAACTGACCTCTCCTGTTAAAATCTTTAGATAGAGGAGAAGCTCTCATCACAATCACAGCAAGTGTCATGCCCAGCTACATTGTGCTAATTAAAGAAGAGAGCTCTTGTGATAAAATTTTCAAACAAGTTGTGTTGAATTGATCACAGACAACACAGAGCTTGTTCTCTGGTGAAGAAATGCCTATTTAGTTTTGCCAGTGTATGCAATCACCCTGTAAGTAAGCAACTTTTGTGTCTTCAAAGAACAATAAATAATCTGCATCCAATTGATGGCTAGGCAAACCTTAATTACTTTGTGATTATCTAAACTCCAACTATCCTTAAGAGACTTTAAAGGTTTCTCTGCGAAGACTGACTACTCAGCAGTAGAGCCAGAACAGGCAGTGCAGAGGAAATAATACAGGAAACCCTATACTTTATAGGACATAATTAATATTTCAAGATTCCCTCTGTATTTAAAATTTTGCTAAGAACTCTCTCACAAGTAAGGACCCATTCTACACATGTTCATTGTTATTCCATTTCTTGCTGTTGTTTAATTTTTAATGGCTAACAAAAAAATTTGGCAATCTTCTCTGTATTACTGGTGTAAACCTTAAGAAATTCCAGGTTTATTCCAGCTCACATAAGCATAAACCTACAGAACTCGACCCTTAGCATCTGAAAATTTATGACAAGTGATTCAGTTAGCGTCAAATGGTATTCCTTAATGGAAATGATGAACTCAGGAATATACTCACATGCACAAGATTTTCATAAATATTTGGATTGTGAGACCTTACATTTACATATTTGTTTGTATTAATACTTCTATCAAACAAATTTACTTGTTCAATCTTCTATTATATTTAAATCTCAGTGTGTATTATGGAAATGTTTATTAAAAACAGAGGTGTGAATTTCACCCTCAATAGAATAAGTGATTTAAGATGTCTCCTCTTTTAACTCCAAGAAGTGAAATTAGAGACTGAATAAAACTTGCCAAAGTATTTAGATGACTTATACCTCATAAAAAACCACAAAAATTAGATCTTGGTCATACATCCTCTGACATTCATGTAGGGACTTTGAAATTTTACCTTATGTCATTCTGACTAAGATTCTGCTGACAGATGTGTGCTATTTGTAGTCTAGTGAAACAGGTGTGTAGGTTATGATTGAAAATTGTAGCAAAAATACTGAAGAGCCGAACAAAGATAAAAGTCAGATTTGTACCATCCCTGTGAAACAAGACTCCTGGTTCCTGGCCAGCTGAAATGTGAAGGCTGGAGTATTCAGAACGTGGGAAATCAAAGAAGAAAGTTTTCCATGTGTGAGATTTTCTCTCACAAAATGGTTTGTGCAGTGGAGTAGCAGAACATTCACTGTGTTAGCCCAGCAGCACCACCTTGTGTATATGTGCTCACTTTCCTCCACGTATTACCTTTAAGGACCTAGCGAGGTTTACAAATTTCAGTGTACACCCTGCTGTAGTAACGTATTATATCTTGCATATAAAAAGTTAAACATAGCTCATTCCTAGAGGAACTAACATACTTCTTATAGCTGGTAACCTTTACGTGCCCACAGTATTGATATGTGCATTTTTCATTCCATCTCCAGGATTGCATTAGTAATATTTTCATGGGGTTGTATGAGTATGTCTGCAGAGTTTTATCATATACAGAGTTCTGTTATATACAGAGTTCTGTTATACCTACAATGCAAGTCGAAACTACTTTTGTTCAGAGTCTGTTGTCATCATGAAGTAAGTTTGGTCTACATTCACGAACCTCTGCATGGAAGTTCTTCCAAATTTCACTATGACTGGAGCAATTTCCTCCATGAGTACAGAACTGGGTGTCCATGAAGGCTAGAAGGTGTTTCTAGATCAAGAAGTAGAACCGTGCTCCTTTCTCTATTTTCAGTACTTTTATAGTCCTGTTTACAATTTCTACCTTTAGAGTTGTATTAAAGGTGCCATCTGCAGAGTAAGAACATACATTAAAGACCCGTAAAAACCCTGTTTTCAAAAATAAGTCATCTGAAAATAAAGGGGCCTAAAAGAGACAAGACGGAGAACACAAAGTGCGATCAGAACTCCCACACATTCAAACTGAGAAACATCTTTCTTCCTACTGTAATATGCCTTTGTTCCTACTGTAATATGTGAAATATGCCTGGTTTATACGTGTTTAGTTTGCATTCCCACCTGAAGAGGATTCCAAGATCAGAGTTTTGACTTGACAAGGGCATCCCTGAGTCATCTGCAGAAGGCAAGAGATAGAACATATTCCTGAGCTTGCATCCAGGTAAATTCTGTAGGGTTCATAGTTTACTCTGTAAAAGCCCTTACTCACTTTGAAGGATAGAGTAACAAAGATGCTTAAAGTAAGTTGTCTGAAGTCCTTTGCCAAATAAAAATATATACCGTGTAAATGTTACACCACTTCATTTTAGCATCCAGAACTAGTAGTCCTGAACATGCCCTGCATTCCTGCCTTTGTTGCTTGGGGTAGAGGTAACTCTGGAAAAAACACTGCTTAAACTGTGTTCTGAATCATGAAAGTATAAAGACATGAAAGTAAGCTCTGCTTCTTACATATTCTTCTCTGTAGGAAAATTATTGTGGGCAATATAGNTGAAAGTATAAAGACATGAAAGTATGCTCTGCTTCTTACATATTCTTTTTGGGCGATATAACTAGAAGAATACACATGTAAAAGATGTCAAATACTTGACGGTGCCATCTGCTGCTAAATCAGTATGTGCTGTTGGGTAACACCCTTTCTTTTTCACACTCAGACTAGAAACAGATAATGTCCCTCCTTGATTGTTTCATTCAGATACTCTACATAAACAAAACTGCATATTTCTTTGGTGATTTCCCAAGGCACCTCTAGAGCTCACAGTTCTCAAGGGAATTAAGTCACACAAAACCTAGTTCATGGCACTAAATTCCATTCCTCCTTTGCACATATTGAAACAGAGATCTGGAGAACCATCCCAGCACCCAGAGCAGAAGGTAGGTTGTGTGACTCCCAGCACTGCCTGGCAGTAAATCCTGATTGATTTCTGTGCTAAGGGAGTTTTGAGCCAAAGTTCTTTACTGTTTCACCAGATATTTACAATGTACATTCAAAGGTTTTATGGAGAGTTAGTGTTAAACCCATGCTGAGCATGAGGCTGGCAAATGGCTGTGTCAGGTTGTACTCTCACCTGTTCTGCGACTGCAGCTAAGATGAACACATCAGACTTAGCTTAAGCTCGTGTCCTGGATGGTGGGAGCTAGGAAGCTGCAGTGATTTGGGAAATATGAAGCACATCCTGAGCAAACATTTGGGCCGTTAGTCCATGCTGGTGTCTACAGAGCAGCACAGATGGTTCTAGCTGACTGTATCTAGCTAATTATCACCTCTGGCTGCAAACCTTGTAGTCACAGAGCTGACTGCTGAACAGACATATCTTAGTCAACACAGCTTAGCTTTCAACCAGTTAAATTGGCAGTTTACTACAGACTCTTCTGTCAGCAGACTCAAGCCAATTAAACCTAGAAACTTTTTCAAGCCAATCAATTTTGCCCTTCTGTTATTGAATAAACCCTATTAATGTTATCATGGCATAGAAAATACAACCACTTACTATTAAAAAAAAGGGGGAAATTAAATCTACATGATTCAGTAGAGAGGTGGACAATTGTGTCTGAAAACAAATATTAGCCCTTTCTGGTGAGAGGCTGGTAGTTGTTACCAGGAATTTATAAAAGACATCACCTTTCATATCTGTATAGCTTCCATTTTTTATTTTCTGAGCTGCATTGCTGGCTAGAGCTGAAAATGAGCAGTTGTCAGTGACAGATTTAAATTACTATTCTTTCTGTATTGACATTGAAGACTTTTGACATGATGGATTAAATCGTCAGTGCTGTTCCTCTGATCAAAAATAAACTCAACCGCAAGAAAACCTGTGTATCTTTGCTTCTATGTTACCCACTCAAGGCCCAACTCACACTGTTTACTCACGTCTATTTAAACACAGAAAATCACACCCTCCTTAGCTGAAGGCATGTCTGCCTTCCTTCAGTCTACACCACACTTTAGATGAGGAAACTGAGCATCCATATAATTAAAAGTTATGCAGAGTCAGCTACAGAAGACAGAAGAGCACTCTGAAGCTCCTGGGAGGCAGATGTGCTTCCACTATAGCTATGCATAGCAAGAAGCCTGTTCAGCAAGCACTGCTGCATTCCTTCTGTTTGTTTCCTCTGTTGCTTGGCTGTGGGAGCATAACCACAACCTCACTGTCAGCTTGGCTTCGACAGGCTGTGAGATTAGAAGTCCTCTGGTCCACTGGTTTATCCCAGGATGCATAAGGAAACTCAGAAGTACCTACTCCTGTGAGGTTTTCTTGCTAGTTTTCAGACTCCACTTAACTGTTTTACAACAGAAAACATATAAAGCTGTCACAAGAGTTCAGGGTTGGCTTTGGTGAGTCAAGGAGTGTATAAATGGCATGTTCTTGAACCCCCATAACTCCACTGAGTTATGATGCACTTGGCCGAAATGGGTGTGTGACCCTTACTTCCTCGATCCCCTTCTTTCAGGTAGCATTGCTAGCTACAGAATCATTTCATTCTGCAACAATTGAGGGTATAAGTAAACCCTGAAACTATTTCCAAATGTCCTAACGTCCAGAAGGTTGTAGCTAGTTAGGCAAAATGAAGGCAAAATCGCTCCTGACCAACCTGATAGCTTTATATGACAACCTGACTAGCCTGATGGACAAGAAGAAAGCAGTGGATGCTGTTTATGTTGAATTTAGCAAGGCTTTCATCATTGTTTCCCGTACAGTTCTCGTGTACAAACTAATGAAGTGCAGTATAGATACATAGATAAGTGAGGTGGACTGAAACTGGCTGAACTGCTGGGCTTGGACATTTGTGTTTAGCAGTACAAAGTCCAAGCAGTGACCAGTCACTGTTGGTGCCTCCCAGGGGTCAACATCAGCACAGATACTGTTTAATAACTTCACTAATGATCTGGATAAAGTGACAGAGTGCATCTCATAAAGTTTGCAGATGATGCAAAATTGGGAGAACTGATCATTGCATCAAATAATTTTGCTACCATTGAACCTTGGTAGTCTGGAAAGCTGGCCAGAGAGGAATCTCACAAAGTTCAACCAAAGGCAAATAGCAAGAAATACTCCAGGCACCAGTACATGCACCAGTACATACAGCTGCAGTGCATCTTTCAAGAAAAACACTCTGGGGTCCTAGTGGAGATCATGGTTGACCATGAGCCAGCAATGAACATGTGCAAGAATTTTACTGTAGAGAGCTACACATCTCACAAATCTTCCTGGGCTCTGCTAAATTTGCCAGAAGAGAGGTAGTCCACTATGTCAAACATACCATGTCTAGTGAAATATATCTTACGGTACTCATGGTGGATCATTTGCTTGAAATATTCTCTAGTAAAACGTATGGAAGAGTGAATAATTATCTAATAGAAAGTTATAGCTTTCTAAAAACAACAACAAAAAAGCACAGCTGCAGTTTTGCCCAGGGATTTTCTTCCTTCCACTGCTAAAATATCTTCTGTGGATTAATTTCATCAGTTCTTTTGTGCATAAGGGAAAATCCTTAGTTCCTTCCAAAACACTCCCTCTTATATGAGACACTGTAACATGTCTTAAATTTTTCCAGTTCCCAAATTTCTGTTCCTTCTTCTCCACAAACTTTTCTATGGCAAATTAAAAATAACCATCCTAGGATAAGCATCCTGAAAGGTCAGGAAAAAAAAAATTGATACTGGGTAGTATCATACAGAAGCGCAATAAATCTGGAAATACAGTCTCCCAGCAACCTCAACAAGTAGCTCCAAACCCTGCTTATAGGGATTGGCTCCACATCCACTTCACCTCATCAGGAAGACAAACCTGACTTAAATAAACGCTCACAGTGACAGAACACAGTTCTAGAGTCACAGCTGTGATTTGCCTTGTTTCTGCAGACTGTGTAAGACAACTATGTTAGTTGTACTCAGTGGTGGATGGAGGCAGGGTAAGCTTTGAGGAAGATTAGAAAGAGGTATGAGCTGCCACCTGGAAACTTTACCTGCCCACAGTGCTTTGTTTTTCACTGAATTGAGGCCAGGAACAAAACACAAGGTATCAGGGGCTAAATTAGTAGTCCTGGTGGCCAACTGCACCCCACAAAGCACAGATCAGTATGCCCCAGGTAGAACAAAGCAAAAGGCTGTACTGACCAGAGAGTCCAAAGAGATTAATCTTCTCTGTGTAACTCAGCCTCCTTGCACGAACAGTAGGACTGCTACTAAAAGAGGTTGACAATGAAACCTAGGAGCTATAAGCCACAATGGGTAGGATAATTTGTCCTGGACTTTAGGACAACTACAGTATGTCATGAGCACTGAGTCCAAGCTCTCATTTTAGTTAATTGAAACCTAGTTCTGCAGAGCTGATTGGGCAGTGGGCCACTCCTTCCTGAGCTCCTTGCTGCCTCTCCAGAACAACGTGAGTCTCCATTACTATCACACCTACCTTCCTGTGATACCCTGAAACATCTTTGGTGGTTTTGGATATCTATGATTGGGTAGCTGTATTGCTTCCTGGGTGCGGAACGTGAGAGGAGTCAAGAGACAAACAAGACCGGGCACCATGAGAGATGTCCTCAGGGTCTGAGACACCTGCAAAGGCTGGTAGATTTGTCACAGGACTTAGGAAGACCCATTCCTCCCTAGAAGGGCAGGTGCAGCTCAGCTGGGGTACTCTAGGGCATCTCAAACAGATATGCAGATCTTCGGATCTTACTGCTAGTATTATTCTCAGAGAGAAAGTGATATTGGCAAGGGTACAGTTGGTTAAACAATGATATTTATCCTTCTTTTTCTCTACCTTCTTCAGCTAGTGGTGTCTCTATAGGTAATATTTGCATAAGCATTTGTCATTCTCCAGGCCACCTTCAAAAATCTTTTCTTTGACTCTTATGTCACTTGCTTTCAGGTAGCTTTTTCTACTCCCCCCCAGCTGGCTGGAGACCTTCTGGGAAAGAGAAGAGGGAACAGAGAGGAGAGCAAAGTTGTATGTTTATGGTACAAATTGCTATGAATTGCAGCATACACTTTGGAACTGTGGAAAGGCCATGAGCTCTTTGCTCATGAGCGCCTCATGACTGAGCACATAGATAATGAGTGTCACTGTACTGCCAGCCTCTTAAATGGAAACCATGACTTAGAATGGAAAGCAAAAGAATTTAAAAACTAATTATAAAAGAGAAGTGTGTGGGGGGAGCATGGATGCAAAGCCTTGCTCTGATAGGTAGAGGGCTTTCCTGCAGCCTTCCCTGCCACACTGTGGTTCAGTCAAGGCATTCTCCTCAAAGTGTTGGAGATTTGTTTGTTTCTTTTTCTGTCAGTTGCACATATTTGGAGAAGACACAGACAAATGTGGTGTTGTTTTGTGGAGTAGGCAGAAAATCCAATAAATAAACATATCAAAGCCCAAACTATGAATGTAGAAATCAATGATCTCATATTTTATCTCTTCCTTTCTAGTCATCTCTCTTTCATCTGCAATTTATGATTTGCTATGTTTCATTTTCATTTCCATGCTTTCTTGGTCTAACCTAATGAAATAAGAGCATCAGGTGCCTTTTAGTTTACTGAAGCAGTATCTAAAGCAACATTTTAAAGAAAAAGATACTAAATTTGGTCCAAACTGCTATAATAATATTTTAATCTAGGAAACTGTCATCTGTGGTAATTTGTCATATGCTTTGACACCATAATTTGGTTTACATCACCAAATGCAAAATGTTGTTTAATACTTTTCCTTCCTTGATTCTGGTTTTAATTAAATCTTCCTTTTAATTAAGATTTCTTTTGTGTTGACTTTTTAAATTGGAAGATGGACACCAACTAGTACTACAACTCTAATTTACATTAAATGCCATTGTGGCCTCTCCATATCAGAAACTTGGTTTACAGAAAATACTTCAGAGCTTTACAACTGCTGTGCAGATGGGTGGCACACTCCATGCATTTGCAAGAGTTACTGACACCCATAAGACTCCACATAGTGCAGAAGATGTGCACTCCCAGCACTGCTTGGAAAACCAGTGGCAGACACAGGTCTCATTCTTTGGCATGCAAAGAGCAACATTTTGTTTGTTTCTTCTTCTCTTTGCAATATACTTCATGGTTTGTATTGTTTCAAAACTTTCATATAAGCTGTACTCAAATCCTTAGGAAAAAATCCTCATTCACAACTCAAATGAAGGGATTTTTCTTTGGTGACTGTGCTCATGAGCTGAGGGGGAAAAATGCACTGATATTTAACCTCTGGAGCCACTCTGTATTATTGCTGACCTTATCTCTTGTGGATTTGTGCTGTGCAAAATCCTACTGACTACTTTTGTTCTTTGCTGGCAAAAAAAAAAGACTGCTGCAGAAGTTTTTTATTCCTCTGTCATTTGTCATCCTCCACCTCCTTTCCACCCTCTGAAATCCATGCTTTCCCTATCTGTCCAAATCAGTAACACGCCTATTCATCTCCTTTCTCAAGGGCACTAGATTTTCAAATCAGCCTTTTCCTGCCTTCCTCTAGACCTGGAAAAAAAATGAATAACTTAATTTAATGGGGGAAAAAATAAAATTCTGCATTAATTTCTTTCCACATTTGAATGAATAAAATACATACAGCTGAAAAAAAACACAGAAGTGGTATGCTAGGAAGGCAGAAGCCCTGCTAACAGCATACTCACCTTCTCAGAAAAAGCCTGTACCAGCTTGGCAGCATTAGATGCTCATCCCATAGCAACAGAGTTGTTGGTTCGCTGGAAACTGTCTGGAGTTAAGGTTTTATATGTCACTACAATTCTTTGTCTTCTATTGTGCTCGTCTTTCCAAACTGGATGGAGAAGCCTAAGGAGATTGGTCTTTGTGCCTTAAGTTAAATGGGGTGAATATAAGCCACGCATTAGACAGACGGTTTGGGAAAGCGGCCAGTCTGTTGTGTATTTGAGCAGTGCCTAACAACTTATTTAAGTCCTGTGCAAGACTGGAGGGAGGTTTGCAAGTGCTGTGTTAGCACAGATGACAGGAATACACATGAAAGATGACATAAACATAGCGCATTTAGGTTTTGAGACCTCTTCTGGGGTATGTACAGCACAGCATCTAAGAAGGAATATTCATCTGTGACAATTTCAAAATGTTTTACACAACTGAAATGTGAGATGATCATCCTAACCTCTCATTACATGCTCTTCTTTCCACACCCACAAGCATATTAAACTCCTCACATATGTCTAAATTACACTAATAATAAGATAATGGCCAGACTTCGCGAACGAAGATCTGAGGAAGGTCTTTGTACGCCTTCCAGCCTGCGCATTGGATTTATTTTAGGTGGGACACAGTGCGCGCAGAACTGAGCCCACCCTTTAATCCTGAGGTTCGTCTGCCGGGGCCAAGCGAGCTTGGACAGTGGCAGTGAGGTCCTCAGGACGTAGGTGGATCGCCTTACAGGGCTAACGGGCTCCACCTGCCCGGGGAGTTTCCCCAGCCGGGAATCGAACCCGGGCCTCGGCAGTTACAGTGCCGTATCCTTAACCACTAGACCACCAGGGGCTCCCCTAAATTACACTACCTTGAATAGATTTGCCATTTATGTGTAATGTGATGGATATACACAAACAATGTAATCTTTCCTTTCAATGTGAGTTTTTGAAAGAGGTGGCTTATACCGGAAGTTCAAACTTGCTTTTAGTATACTGATCTGCACAAGCACTTCTGCTAACAGAAGATGAGCTGGTGGTTTCACATTTATCACATAGGTACATTTTGTAAAGCTCTCCTCAGGAATTCACTGCAAATGCAGCTGTTTTTCCTAAGAAAAAAATATAACAACTAATTGGATGTCTACAAAAAAGTCTCTGAATGGAGCTGAAACCACAGTGACATAAACCCTGACTGTAAGTAATTAATTGCAAAATGACATGACAAGTCTCCTGTCCCAGACTGTTTGCCAGTAAGGTCTGAAACAGGGGAGAACTGCACCTAATTTTTCCTGGTACTGCAAATCAGCGATTCCTTTGCTCAAGACTAGATTACACTTTTATTTCCACCCAAAGTTAGAGTTAAAATGTTATAATGAGGCTATTGGAAAGAATCCTACTGACTTCAATGGTTTTGGAGTCAAGTCTCCTGACCCCAGACTAACAAAACATTTCTAGGCGACTTTTCATATGTTCAGATACATATTGTACTTTAAAAGATTTATTAGATTTAGATTTCCAAAAGTGTTCTATAATTCAGACTTATTTATGTTATGTTACTGCCTCAGAGTTCTTGTAAAGATACAGGTTTGACTGATGAAGACTACATATACAGAACAAAAAGTCTTCACTGAACTGAAATCAAAGGCCAAAAACATAGCCCATAAATGACCCTATTGACAATTGAATTCTTCACTCTGTAACATTTTATTCTGCCCAAGGACCTAAAAGACCTTGCTTTAGTCCATGTGTCAGGGAAGACAACCTTGGACTTTGGAACACTAGACAACATCTGGCATCATGGCTAGGCTTTGCAAATGAAGATTTGGGAAGGACTCTATCCGCACTTGCTACAAGCACGCTGATGGCTAAAAAGGCCAGTACATCTGTAACCCTGTAACAATTGTTCCATATTGTCATATACCATTGAGTGAACTCACTAGAATGGTTGGCTCTCCACAGTGGGAAAGTGATGGATTTCATTAAAAGTCAACTAAAGAAAATTTAACATTTATGCGTTTATGTTCACAAAATTTAAGATTTATGTGTTTATCCACAAAAAGGAACAAAACAGAAAAGGTAATAGATGCTAAGTCTCCCTGGAATTTGATTAGCCCTAGTTACTGGTAATTTGAGCTTGGTTTCATTCTTTTTTCCAGTAGTTCAGTGGCATCAGGCAACACAGAAAATGGGGGCGGAGCATGAAGCCATCTCTGCACTGGTCAAGAAGTAAAATCACTTGGGTAGCAGAAGCTCAAAACTAAGAAACTCAGCCTTGTGTTCAGCCATGAACTGGAAAGTTGAAATCACCCCAAACCCATAAACGTGGAAAGATACGTTAGGTGAGATACATCACTCAGTGCATTCACAGGGTGCTTGGTAACATATCAAATATGACATAATAGCACATATTCAGATCACTCCCACTGTTACCATATTGATGATAAGGCAGTAGCTTTCTAAATCACTTTTCACGGATCATTTTACACGTACCTGTGATTCTAATTAGAGCAAAACCAAGGTGTTGAGACTCTACAAAAGGATATTCTTCAGCCAAGAAATTAAGATATTCACTCTCACATCAGTATAAAGTGTTCCTGACCAGCTTCTCCTTCAGAGGTTTGAATATACTCTGTGACCTACCCATCTGACTTTGTTAACCCAGCAGTGAGGCTTTTATCAGCCCATTCTATTCATCACTGCCCCATTCTCCTTTTCCAGCTGATTTTGTATGAAATTTCTCTTAGATCAGAGAACATAAATTGCCTTCCCATTTCCTTTCTTCTCCAGGTATCCTTTGCAGTAATCCCACCCTTCAACCAACGTGAGCTTTTTTTGAAGAAGGTGCAGGTCACAGAGAGCTTCCTCCAGCAGAAGGCCAGACTACAAGGAGACACAGAAGGTTTGACTGTAATGAGGTGTGTGCTACTGAGAGACATTGCACTGGATGTACAGGACGATACACTAACAATCTGTCCTTGGCTCAAAAAAATAAAATGCAATAACTTTGGCTGGAACAATTCAGAGGTTCATCATGCTCAGATCATGATGTATCCCAACACTTAAGGCATGTGAGAAGTCTCTTCAAAATCCCTCTAGCAGAAGAGCAATTCTACCCATGTTGTTCAGAAATGTTGGATAAAATTTTTGCTACATTATGAGACAAAAACTACAGGCCTCCTAACCCTATCATTATTCTGTGTATGAGATTCAGTTGCCTCCTTTCTGGTGCTATATCAAATGATCAGTGTTATTCTACATCCTTCCAGAAAAATCCAAGTCTCCCACAGATCTTTTGTCAAATTTAGTCTCATATGGTTGCCTAAAATATCACTAGACATATAAAGTGGCACTGGGGCTTGTGCTGAAATAATTGAAGACTATGCTCGTCTTTTGAGATTGCACTTTTGTAGTTGTCTAATAACATGACAATTTTAGGGACATATGTTCTTCATCAGGATGAGAAGGAAATAGTCTTGTCCCAAACCCCACCATCAGTTTTGGTAAGTTTCACCGGAGCTGGGAGTTTCATGGGGTGACAGGATGCACAAACAGAGGCATAGGTGCTGCACAGTCTTCTGATGTGGAAATCAAAGGAAGGTTGAACCCAACTCAAAACAATCCCCAGGAGTGTCAGATAAGACATTATTCTCACTGGTGACTCTTAATTTTAGCCTGTTGCACTCATTTAAGGGCAAATCCTGCTTGGTTATATATACATTACATGCCCAAGAAAGAACACAGAAATGCACAATCAGGAAGCTGATTCTGATGAAAAGGTTATATTTAAGGTACAGCCTTATTCCTTTCAATGAAAATTATTTGGTTGTTTTGTTTTTGTTTTTTTTCCAGAGGCTGACTTCTTTCACCTTCTTATGTTAACTTTTAAGGACAGAGAACCTAATTCTGGCTACATTAAAGCAGAGTGAGTGAGAAATAGTTTCACTGGTTTGAGTTTTGTTTCACTTACACTACAAAGTCAACATTTCTTCTGGAGATCTTACTGTCAGGTTCACATTCAATCGAACACATGTAGCCTTTGAAATATAGAGAAGCTGAATAAGCCTTTTAAGCAAATCCAGAAATTACTGAAAGGGTCATTAGACTATATCAGCACTCAAAAGTTCTTTTTTTGTGTCTGTGTGGTGATATTCTAAATTACTAAAATTAATACAAGATGTTCACAGGCTTCTCGAGTCACAACATAATGAGTCATACACTCACAGCAACTCGGTTGGTGTGTCTAAGTTAACTGCCCTTCATTACTGTGGCATCCAGATTGGCATCAGTGTTTGCTACAGAAGAGTTTCAGCTGATCAGTTAGATATGCTTCAAAGAGCATAATTGCTGCCCTAGGGTTACTTTAATTTTCACATTTTTGTGTGTATATGAAATATGTCATAACTGTCTTCTTGCTTCTACTGTGTGAAATATCTAAGTCATTTCAGTTTAAAGTGCACTTTATATGTATATGGCACCAGATTTAAATGTTTCTGAAATTCTATAGTATTAGAAGGAAATGTGTTCTTGTCAGTCAATTAGTCCTTGAGCTGGATTTTCACTCACCACTTTTTGCAGGGTAAATTAGCCCTTTGAGAAGTGGCTGAAGAGAGGCATGGGCACTACCATCTGATATATTTTATGTATGTCAATTGTAAGTGGTAATCAGATGGGAGGATATAAGAGCAACCTGTGTTTGACAGCTCCTGTTGGGACAGAGCAGCACAGGCTAAGAAAACTGAAAAGGGGTTGGTTCAAACTTTTTCGTCAGGAAAGCTGAATGTTGCTGCCTCAGAGATGAGGGATAAATAAATCATTTGATTTTGACCCAATGCCAAACACCACACATCTCATCTGTTCAGGGAGCACTTGAAACTCTGAGATTGACAGACATGATCAAGCTCTGCTACTCTTTGCCCTTGTCCCCATGCACGAGACACAGGCACTGTGACAGCTACAGACACAGACCCAGTAACAGATGTGAGGACCTCCAAGCTGCAGAGTAAATAGAAGAGATAAGTGGGTGAGACTCCAGTCCTCTCTCCTAGGACTGCCAGGGTGACCACGCAGCCTCTCCCTCCATACTGGGAGCAGAAATGTGTGTGGGTGAGCAGCTGGGAGCACAGCACTGGAATTGGACTGCATGTTAGCAATGTCAACACACTGGTTTCATCTCAACACGCAGAGTGTCTCTCAGGGTTTTTGATAGGAGGTCTGTTCTGCTGGTGCTGGGGAGAGGAACTTGCCTGGACATAGGGGCACACTGAGTGCCAACACATCCAGAAGATCCTCTTGTTCCCACACATTCTTACCACAGCCAGACTTGGGTGTGAATGTGGAGGGAAGAAAGAAAACACTCAGCGGATGAGGCAAAAGATTTTGGTACTGAGAAGGAAACTATAAGAATGGTGAAACTCACTATGGACTGAAATACGGAGACCAGGAAAGAGGCATGGAAGACTGCAGTCCTATTAACTGACACTAAAACCTACCCGAACTAAAAAAAGCAGTGTTTGCAAAATGTGGAGCATTGTGATTTTATTTGACATGATGCAAAGGAAGGAGGGACAAGAACAAAAGTTTTCCAACCATTTAGGAGTTTAACTTGTGGTGCTTAAGCTCTGAAAATGAGCTGCAGCTTGTTCGGTGCTAATGACACACTCAGGTAAAAGCCAAAATACAATTGACTTACTGAGATGCCTTTTATGTTACATCCTAAACATGCGAGTCTTTCTCCATTGCACAGTAGAGATGTGAGAAGCATACACAGGTTTTAAAACTGGTGCTTTGTTGACAATATAGCTTCATGGAAAGCTCCAAAAATAAGTGCAGAGAAATTTAATATCCCTGTGTGTAATAGGTCACTATGGTAACTTGTTACTGTCTTACTGCAGTAGTCCTCTGTTGTAGGAAAACCAACAACCTCACATTTATCTGTAGTCATCAATATAAAAAGTATTTTTGAGACTGAGTCTGCCTAATGTTAATGCAAGTTTTCACCAAAGCAAAGAGCCCATTATTTTATTCATCTCCAGCACTTCAGGTACAGGGAACTGTAAAAAAAAATTATTTACTTTATTCATTATACAGGTTTAGCAGGTGTTTTCATTCATGACTGGGTATCAGTGTGCTGCATTTGATGCAGAGAGCAACTATGTGCTGCTAAGTGCATGCACTTGTGAATATGCATTTCAGAAAAACAGAACAAGTTTTAGGGAACCATTTGAACCATCTTTCCTTGGACAGTTAGTAAGATGAATACATGGAAATAGAAAAACTGTAATGGTGGAACTAATTTTGTATCAAGCATCAAATTAATAACTCGGGTTTTGGACTTTGCTCTGCTGGATGTTTTCTCTGTAGCATCTCTCTGGAGAGTTTAATGCAACAGATATGCATATATGCTAACAGCTTAAATCTTCAAGAAGTTTTCTGCCATTCCTCCATGAGGCAATTGGCTTGGGGAGATAATCTTAGTATGGCATCATATGACAGATAAGAGATAAACTTCTTTTTTCTCATGAAGCTGATTTTTGATTACCTTTTTTTCCATATATCTAAAATGAAAGTAAGTTGACTGGAAAGTGCAGATCTGCTAATTGCCTCTCTATATGTTATCTGTTTTCTCAGAGCAAAACAAATATGTTTAGTTTTAGTGAGATATATGAATATAGTACCATAGTGCTGTCAGAAAGTGGGACATGGGTTTAGGGAGAGTTTCAGGTCTCTTACAAACATCCCAAAATTCAGTCATTGATTAGTTATCTCTTGTGTCTGAGTACACAAAATGATCTTTAAAATTTAGAGCAGATACAGCAGAGGAATTGAGAGAGAGATTGAGATCCCTTGAACCTGGGCTTTCTAACTTTTATTTGACATCCCTGTCTTGGCTTGAGGCAAAGTCCTCTTTGTGCAGTAGAAAGGCACAATCAACTTAGTTTAGTGGACATATCTCTACACCACACAGATGCTACCTCAGCTCCCAGATGCAGCAAGGGGACTTCTTGGGTCCTACCTAATGAGTTCATACAGCCTCTAGTTGCAGAGCTGGATCATTCAGTGCTACCATGGAGATACCTCACAGTGGTCTCTGTGTGTCCAGCTGTGTCCATTTGAGTGAGGAGCTAAGCCCAGACTCTGTGAGCTTCCTTGTAGAAGCTGCACCTAATCTCCTTCTATACAGCAAAGAAGTTTCAATTCACAAATATCCCAGGGGAAAAGAAGACAAAATCAACCAAGCAACAACACAAAAAAACCCCAAAAAACCCCAGACCCAAGAGTTCTCTGTCAACTAAGTCCGTATTTGTTCTGACTAGTACAGAAATTCTCCTTGTTCAGGGTGAGCTTTAATTCCCTTTCCATACTTGTTTTTATCTATGAAATGCCCTCCTTTCCAAAGCTGGCCCATCGTGTCCTTGCAGCTTCACTGTTCAATTGTTTTTAGGGTCCTTACGTGCATCTGCATAAGTATTTCAAGGGCATTCCCTTCCAGCAGAGACTAGTGGAGTCATTTGTCTGCTACATTACACATCAATAAATGTTGAAAAACCCAGTTTACTTTATTTTGTCTGACCCTTAAATGCAGAGACTGCCTCTGCTTTATAAGAGATGAAAAGTGAATTATCTGAAATAAATGACTTTCAGGAAAAGGTTTGGAACAGATCAGACCACTTGTGGTAGTTTTCATCCTGAGGGATGTCTGTCAGTTGTCTTACAGACAATGTGCTTTTAGAAAGCAAAAAAGTATTTGGCATTAAGTCTCAAGGTACAAGCTCTGAGTTGAAAAAAAATCCAGTAACAGAAAAAAACATTGAAGCAAAACCTGTGAATTAATTGCAGTAAGAAAAGTGGACTATAGACATAAAGGCTTTTCTCCTACCAGTGTGTTACAAAATACAGTAATGGAAGACTATAGACACAGTTGTGGAAGAGGTTGTATTTTTATTCTCTGTCTGTGCAGAACTGGCACAGTAGGGTTTAATGCAAGGTATATACTCATAGGTTGCATCTGGACTCATCTTCTAGGAAGACCTATAGGATTCTAGCCCTCAGATTTTCCAGGTCAAGTAACTGCTAGAGTTCACTTTAACACTTTTCTGATCTATTTTTCAGAACTTCTTTTATCTCAAAACATAGGTGAAAGGAGGAGAGAGCTGGAGGACAAAGATAGATGGATACATGATATGGGACCTGGATGAGCCCTGGACATGTTTTTGCACCATGGCTTGATCCTAATGTACACACAGCTGGTACAGAAATACAGACATCCACTGAATATGGAGTTAGAAAAGCGTGAGTTTCCAAGGTCAATAATGAATGGTCATTAAATAGTGAAAATGTGAGACATATAAAAAAAGCTACTCTGGAATTTCAGGAAATGCCAACCCATGGAAGTGGACAGAAGGTCAAGCTGGCACTTTGGCAGGGCTTGTAAATTAGAAATTGTGTCAAGGAATAGAACTCGAGTAAGACACATAGCAACAAAAGGCAAGTAAATCCCATATGCCAGACTTGAAATCTACAGCCACCATAGACTGAAGGCAGGTGGCAAGCATCATATGCCTTCTCAGAAGGAGTCTAGAGAGACATGGCTTGGAAGAAACTTCTGTGACATAGGTACAAATCTCTACTTACAGAGCCATTCTCAATGGCACAGTGTCACATGCAGCAGCGGCCTGTTTTGGATGTGGTACATTTTAATATTTTGAATAATGGACTGAATGAGGAACGATAATACATGTATTAAATCTACAGATGGCACCAATCTGTGAGGGATAGTACATGTAGGGAAGGGCAGGACAGAGAGCAATTTTGTTCTGCATCTCAGGAGTCACCATATGAGCAATTCCACATCATGTAGTGCTGTTACCATACGTGTTGTCATGCATGTGTGGAGACCCTGAGGCAGGTTTCATGCCCTCACTAGCAACAGCAGTAGTGGTAGTCACTAGAGCTGTTGGGTGATGACATGGACATTTGTGAGGCAAAGGGCACAGAGACAGCATGTGCTCTTAAGGTCACCACGAAAAGACTTGGTCATCTAAAAGAGATTTAGCAGTGTGGAAGTAAAACACAAACTGAGATGTGCTTATGAAGGCTACTAGCTCAGACACAACCTACAAGGATTTCCACAGCACTCCAGCACTTCTTTGATTTCCTTTATTGTTTAACTCACTAAATTGTGCTGTGATTCACTTCAAGAATGATGGAAAAAGGGCTACCTATGTGAGTTCTCTCTTATTTTTATGTCTCCTGGAAATGTCTAGAAAGCAATGAAATTGATGCTTTAATATGCATAAAAATTTATGAAAACAACAGGATTTCATTTCCTAATATAATTGCTGAACTGACTTGCGTATGCAGTGAACTGCTCTGATTTTCTTAGTGGCAATAATAAAGTAGTGTCTGCAGTAATTTAGCAGGTGTTCACAGCTATTCCGAGTGGATGTAAAAGGTTACTGCTTTGATTTAAAAGGTTCATTCAAACTCTTCTTTCACTTTGCAGAAGTCTAATGGAAGATGAAAGGTTCAAGGTAACAAGAACAAAGCCCATTTGAATCCAGGATATAATTTCTTTCCAGAAAGACTGAGAGGTATTTTCATGTCTTTAGAACATTCTGATAAGAGCTGGGTTTTTTTGGGTTTTTTTGCCCCCTAATATCTAACTTTGCCTATCTTGAAAATGAAGTTTACATTTATGGCTCTAATATTTTTCAAATATATTCTAGTTAATTCTTATTTTTCAAGAGAGACAAAATACATTAACTTCAGCAAGAAACAGTTGCTGTCTCCCATTCTTCCATTCCCCTTTTTAAATAATTCTAAGTGAAGGGCTATGCCAGACTGACAAATATAGGTGAATGAAGCTGCTAGGCTCCACATATCTTGCTAGATTAAGACATACTTGTCTTGCATGCTTTATAACTTGAAGCTGAGGGCACAGTTTATGATAAGAGAGTGGGTCACAGTGAAGGTGAATGAGAGGGGAAGTTTGATACTGATGCCACTCCACAGAATTTCTGGGGTTTCTCTCTGATGAACAGGCAAAATCCTTGTGGTGAGAGCTGTGTAAAATGCTTCTGGCAAGCCTCACTGTTCACTTAAAGGTTTTGTCACTTTTTAAAATTTTAGTCCATGGTTATCAAAGCAGAGAGGGCTCCTCACACAGGTGACAGGCAGGAAACCTTCCAACAGCCTTCTCCCTCATCACAGCAGATGCATAAGCTATTTTATCTCTATTTCCATTGCTGCAGGATAGAAAGTGGGAAATACCATCAGAAAAGTGTGTGATATGAGCTAGAAACTATGAAAGGAGGAGAGCAATTACTAAGAAATCCTTGGAGGTATGGGTTTCTTTAGGAAAGGAAAGATTTTGGTTAAGAACACAGCCAGTTCTTAAGATTCCCCCAGTTGGTTCCTGGGCCTGGTAAAGGCTTATTTTGTAACACTGGAAGAGACTCTCAGGTCCAGACTGTATTTCGTTTCCTAATTTCTCATTCATTATGAGCACCTGAATTTCAAAAGAGCCTTTGGAAGGAGAGTTTACTCTTTGTGCTTAATTTTCCATGTCTATCAGACTGGTAGCAGCTAATCTTGCCTGCTATCATAGGAATGTTGTGCAGGTAACAGTTTGCATTTCCATGAAATGTTTAGATATGGCAAAGAGAGTTATTACAGGTAAACAGAGAAAAAACACTGGAGTCACTTCAGTCCATCAGCTTCTAAATATGTCCTAGGGTTGTGTACATTAAAGCTTTAGAAGTAAAATCTCCCTTTGTCTGCTGACCACAGTACGCATGACAGAGATGAGAGTTCATGAAGTTCACTCTTCAAGCACACGATTTGCTCTACAGAGTCTCTAATAATTTGTCTTATGAAACCTGCTGGGGATTTCTCATTTTAAGAGTTAAATTGATTCAGTCAAGTTAAAGGCAATCATCTATTTACTTCTGTTCCAAACCCAGTTATTACTCCTCCATTTTCTTTCTATCAGCTAAGGCAGAGGACTGCAGTCCTATTTCATCATTTTGCAGGGAATCAAACCCTGCTCTGCCTTCTGCCTTCTGTTCTCCCAGCCTTTCAGGAATAAGTAGTGGAGAAAAGGGCATAACAGGTGGTCACCATGGAGAGAACCACATGGAGGGATTAATTGGGCCCTGCGTTTGTGGTTTGAGAAGGGCACAGATGTGAAATTTCTGGAACAGCACACATGGCAAAAGAGTAAATAGTAAAATGCGGCAAGAGGTGGAAATTCAGGACTGCAATAGGATGCCTGAATAGGGCCAAAGATCCTGGGTAGAAGAACTCATTGTTACATTAAAAATGGAGTTTAAAGGGGCAACCTATTTCTGCTGATGGATCAAATGACTCCTATCAACAGGAATAGGATCTGGGCATATGGGTTTAATTCATAACACCCTGGAGTCCCAGATACCTTCCCTTTGAGTTAGAAGTGAGACCAGAGAACTTGTAGGGATCTGTCTGCTAGAGGCATTGTTTCTGATGGAAAACTGAGTGGAATGTTGTTTGCTACACAACTTGGCTAAATTAACGTCAGAAGAGTACACCTCTTTTTCAAAGACTATATTTTTGCATGGACCTTTAATTCTGAAAGTTAATTTATAATTCTGTTGATTCATGTGCTACTTACAGATTTACAGTTCCTCATACCGCGTCACTGTTGGCCTCTCTGAAGACTACAAAGACTTTTTCAATAGTGAATATAATTCCAGGAAAAAGAGGGATTTCTGAAACTAGAAGGGTAGCTTAGTATTTTTTCTCCAAGCCTCTTTCCTTCAAAAATGTCATTTAACCATATACCATAATGCCACAAGATCACATGCAGCCATGAAACTGTACTGCCAGTTTTAGCTTTTAGACAGGTGAGTAGGTTGCAGAGTCAGATTGATTTTCTTTCTGTATTTAGCTGAGCAGTAGATATGGTCCGTATTTGTCAGCTTCTAGCCATGCACATGACTGTACCAAAACTTCTAAGGTGATGTAGTTTTATAGGCATTTTAAGACTAACACTTTCCCTTTGCTAAATCCTGTGATGTTACTAAGTCAAGGATAATCTTTATTCACAAAAATAATATCTTTGCAGCAGAAATTTATTTGAACTTTTTTCATCACCTCAGTGGAACTTTGTCCAAATTATTCACAAAGTATGGAAGCAGTCTTCATCGAGGTGTTTTATTTGTTTGGAAGCCATTTTTGCACCAAAAACTTTCGTGCCATCAGGCAGCTTTCTGAAACATTACTTCTCGTGCCAGAAACATCAACTCTTGTCTATAACGAAACAGATCTGTTGTAGAAAGGTTATATTCCTATACTGAAATATAGGGCACAGAGCAAATGATTTGTCTTCTGATATGTCTCTTTATATAACCAGTGTTGTCATGACAACTGCAGAGCAGAGTTGCCTTTTCAGTAGCAGATTCATGACTAAGGGCCTTTGTCTTACTGATGAACATGTCTGTAATTCTCAGTCTCTCAGGAACAGAAAACACAAATAACCATCCTACGCAATTTGTTCCTACTCACAGAACTTTCTGTGTAAATGGCACATTACTTATAAACAGGGAGATCTTTTGATTCTGCCAGCACTTTGCACTTCACAGCCAAAGCAGCTTTCCAGACCGTATATGGGTGCAAGAGGAGCAAAGCAGCTGCCCGCAACGTTCTCCCTTGTGTAGAAAAGCAGATACCTACATGCACTACACCAGTGGGGTGAAGGAATTTACCATTCTTCTAGATTCCTGATGAGTCTACTCCAATTTTTAGGTAACATCCTGCAGTGAAAAGGTGAATAAAACAATAGTTGTACTAAGTTACAGAAATAAAAGCCTGGAAATTTAGATTCTTTCTCCATCTCAGTTGTGTCACTTTAAGGCTGGGGACAATATACCTTCCTCAGTCTAACAGCTACTATGATCAATATTTTATTGATGTCTGCGAGATGTTCCTCCCATGAAAAGGAGCACAGAGTGGAATCAGCATTAGCCAGTGACAGAGAGAGAACAAAGAATGAGCTTATGCTGTAATAACTGAGCGACTGTGATGTCCCACTGGACAGCAGTTAAAGGGGGAGTGCTTTGCCATAAGACTAAGAGAAACGGTGTGTTTATAAGCTCATGAGTTGGTTACCATTCAGATTTGTGATGGACTCACATTAGTAGTCAGCCCTCTGGCTGAACTTGACAGGGTCTCAAAAATTCCCTTGGACACAGAGTCATAGACTGGCTTGGGTTGGAAGCGACCTTAAAGATCATCTAGTTCCAAACTCTCTGACACCCTAGTCTACATCAGGATAAGCAGCATATATACTAGATACAATTTAAAAGGTTAGGTAATACCTGAGTCAGAGAGAAAATGGAGAATAGCTGAATATCACTACACACCTCCAAGAAAATTTTAAATACCTCAAAACAGCACCAATAATCTTAGGGAACTTTGTCTAAATCTACTACCTGACTATGCAAAAAACCACAAAACATGAAAATGTAGACCTTGAAGCTAACTAGGTTTTTTTTGTCATTTTTTGACTGTTCAGTATTGCAGTGTAACCTCCAACTTTGTCCCAGCTGCCAGTAAACTGAGCTTGAAATAGAGGAACAGTCTTCATTCACTATGCAGGGAATAGAACTTAAATAGACAAAGTGGATCAAGGCCATTTCTGCTTACAGGGTTTCTTGACATTGTGTTTCCATCAAAAAGAGCTCTATTAGTTTCTGGTGCATGGCCTGTTGTAACAGGATGCAATGCTCTCAGTTGCTTTGTTATACAGGCAAAAACACATGCTCAGAAATTAATACTAGTCAATTATTCCACAAAGCCATTTTCTGTTTCACTTTTTCCTGCTAACATGTACAATATTGCAATATAACACTGATGATTACTATCCTGTCTTTTTAGATAACACTCTAGAAACTTTTAAAACTTGTAGTCACCGTTGACCCTGAATTGTCATTGCACATGACTTCACTGTAGTTGTACTAGTTTGCACACTTTACTGTTTCATATTGCCTTGCTGCAGGTTTGCAGGCAGTTTGCTATGGCTGTATGGACTGCTAACTAGCTAATTGCTGCAACCTATTTCATGTGAGTATTGACTAACTCACCTTTTGATTTTAGCAAGCATAGTTGCCTGCATCTGAGATGGTCATGTTAGTCTCCTTTAACAATCAAGAGAGAGAAACAGGCACCGCTTTGTTTTCCACAGACTGTAAAGGGAGACAAGCTGTGTATATCTCTGCCCAAGCAGGTATTTTATTTTGTGTCATTTGGAATGAGTTCTGCATTTTCCTAAGGCTTCCTGCGCACTTTTCTGACTGTAAAGCATTAGCTTAAGTAATTACATGAAGTGCAGAGCTGGGGTAGGTATGCCAGGAACTGGAACATTTCTGGGCTTGTCTGGCTACAAGGCTCATTCCTTGTCCTGAAAATTCATAAGGATGACACCTGAAGCACTGAAATCAGGAGCTGAGTTACCTCTACTTTAAGCAGAGTTGTAGTTTCCCCCAGTTTACACATTTTTAATGTATCCTGAATCTTGTGCAAACTCTACAGGTAAAAGTACCAATCACAGTTCTGAGGATCCCTTGACATCTTAGAATATTGTATCTGACAGGATGGATAGCTTTCAGATCATTTATATTGTCATGCTGACATATTTACCTGTCATAAACACTGAAAGAAAATATTTACAAGTTTAGATCTTCTCAAAAAATTTTCAGCATCCCTCTTAGAAATGTGCACAGATGAAGATGCATATTTCAGGTATACCGATTGGACACACTGCAAAGAAATACAATGTTCGCACTCTTCAGGAAAGTAGCAACACTTTGTGCCAGCAACAAGATTTTTAGGGTTTGAAAAACCCTGGATTATGGATACACACGTGGTCTTTTACAAAAAAAAAGACTAACTTCACTCTTCTCACTGGCCTGGCAGTGCCTCTGAGAGGACATAGAACACTGAGGAGCCACGGAATAGCTTTTTACTCAGGCAACAATTTCTTAATCAGTTCTTTGCCTTTTGTGCATCACTTTGAGTTGTTTCCCTTTGTTGATCAACCGCTGCCACCCTTGATACTTTACTAATATGCTGCTGGGGAAACCATACATCAGAGAGACTCCAAATGTGGATGGATCCAGGTGGCTTCAGGCAGACAAAACAGCAGCTTATGGCCACCCTGTGGTGTTGAAATGTAATTAAAATGGTTCCTATCCTGCTGTCTGTTTTCAGAGGTGCTGTTGGAGAGCTCCGGGCAGGGGATCACGCTGTGCAAGGATGTTGCGAATACTCCATTTGCCTCTACGCCATTTCTGATGCCAGAAGGCAGCACAGCATATGCCAGCAGGGCACTGAAAAGCTTTTGAGACTGCTTTCTGTTTGTATTACATTGTAATAAGGGCCGCTGTGGACTTTCTGACCCACCCTGTCCCCACGGGAAGGAAAAACACAGAATTGATAATGGCAGAAATCGTTCTGGTTTGCTTTTCCCTGACGCAAATGACAAAATGATTGCACCCTACTGCTCAGGGCCTGCCTTGCACCCAGCAGAAACGCACCCCTGGAAAGGGCCTTTTTGTACTTGTGACATTGATTTGCAGATCGAAGTTGCCGAGGGCAGGCAGGACCCCACTTCCCACCCGAGGCCAGGCAGTGGCAGATCATCCAGCCACCACGGAAATGGCAACTGCACTGAGTGCCACTGCCCTCTACCTCTGCTTCCCCCTCCTTGCTGGGCCTCAAACACAAAATACAGTTGTTAGAGGGGAACTGTCTGAAGAAAATGGCACTGTGCACAGTCAAGGAAAGGCTGAAGCGAGAAGCCGCAATTGACTCCGTATATAAATCGGCCTAATTATGCTGGTTAGATGTGGCTGGACACTGATGAATGCTGTGAAAGCACGTGGGGATATGGTTCCTGGGCTGCACAGGTTGAGGCATGATGGCACACCTGATGACAGGGGAAATCTTTACTGCATTGCCATTGAAGAAGAACTGTATAAAGCGGTGCTTTGTAAGGCTCGCTGTCATATCTCTATGTTATATCTACATGGCTGTATCACTTTATCGCTATATTTAAAAGATCAGTTTGTGTCCCTTCCCATCCCTGGAGATGTTCAGGGCCAGGTTGGACGAGGATCTGAGCAGACCAGTCTAGCAGAGGGTGTCCCTGTCCATGATAGGGTGTTGGACCAGGATGATATTAAGGTCTCTTCCAAACCAAACCATTCTGTGATTCTATGATCCTATACCAGGAACTAGGATTGTTTTGTATTTTTTCCCCTTCTAGTTTAGAAGTAAATATATTTTCATTTATATACAGGATTTTGTTTTAACTATTCAGAAAATAAAAGATATCTTGATGTCAATGTAAATTTAGGCAGGAACACTGCTCAGTACAAAGTACAAAAACGGCCTTGTCAAATGTTGAGGCTCCTCTTCATTTCTGAGGCATGGAGGGCTCTGGTTACTCCAATTTACTTGTCTAATTAACTTTGAATTGCTGGTTCATTTGTGTAGCCTGTTCGCTTTTCACTGTGGGCAAGACAGAGAGAGACAAAAACTTCTGCCAAAGAATTAGCTATAATTAAAGATTTTCCCTATTCTATGTATCTCCTTGATGACAAATATCAAAAGCTATGGGCACATGATTTCATGTGCAGTTTGGATCACAGGTATTGCTTGTGCAGTGTGATGACAAGGAAAAAGACATTCCAACCAAACCACACTCCAATATGCAATTAACAGAACAAATTAGATATGCAGGTCTGAAAGTGAAGCCAGTCATACTAAAATCTGCACCATATTTTCTCCTCTCCCTCCCAACCATCTTTTCCTCCTCAATTTTAATAAGAACCCTACTGGCATGGAAAAACAGTGATGGAAGCATACCTTGGAACAAGACTGGAATTTGTCATGGCATTTTATGGAAATTAGTGGGCCTACATTGAAGAGTGGTTCAAGAAGGACTCAATTCTACAATCTTTACTCTGACTGAATTGGCTGGGTTTTCTTTCTAAAGTTGTGAACACGAAGTCTAAAATGCTCTGGCACTTTCTGATAAATGACACCGCTGCTTCTCATCAGATGAGCCTTAGGGGGTCAGTTACATGTTGGGAGCTTAGTAGAGGAGTGTTTTCTGCCTTAATGTAAAACAGCTGCACAGGCAAACCTGCCAAAGCTGAGTAGGATAGCAGCAAATCTGCACTATATAGGGTATTTATTCACTTTTGGAGGAAGACAACAAAGAGAAAATCCCCCCCCTAAATGCCTACAGGGCCTCAAAGAAAATTATGTAAACTCAAAGGCGGATGACTGGAGATTCCTATACAAACCTCCTCTAGCAAGAGTCCAGTAGGGAAAAGACAAAATGGTTTCTCAGGTGTGAGGCTATGAGATATGTGGGAATATTTATCTATACTGAAGAAATACATGCCAGGTGCAAACTCTACCAACAAGCCACACACTGAGTATGGCAGCTCTGTTACTAAAGCATTAACCTCAAGCAGGGAAACAGCAGGAAATACATGGGAGGTGATGTGATCAAAACTTAATCAGCTAGAGCTATCACTCAGTGATCATCTGCCTGTATCTGTGAGTATGGTTGTACCAGCTGCAGAAGTTCAGAAGGAACCCAGTGGTGGGAGTCACTCGAGTGAGTTTGGCCAGCACACCTGGGTGGAAGTCACTGTTTGATAATGAAAGATGTGGAGAGCTGGTGACAGCTTGAACAGCAAACTACAGCTGTGAATAGCTCAGAGACACTATTGGAGGTAACAGCAGAGTGAAAGAAAACTTGTAGGAACAAGTCTAGAGGAGAGTCACTAAGATGATCACAGGCCTGTAGCATTTCTCCTATGAAGACAGGCTTAGAGACTTGGGGCTGCTAAGCCTGGAGAAGAGAAGCAGCCTTCCAGTACCTGAAGGGACTTACTGGAAGACTGGAGAGAGACTTTTCACCAGGGCATGTAGTGATAGGACAAGGGGAGCATGCCTTTAGATGAAGGAGCGTAGATTTAGATTAGATATTAGGAAGAAATTATTTACTGTGAATGTGGTGAGGCACTGGAACAGGTTGCTCAGAGAGGCTGAGAACTCATCCCTGGAGGTGTTCAGGACCAGGCTGGGTGGAGTTCTGGTATCCTGGTTTAGTGGAAGGTTCCCTACCTACAGCAGAGGCGTTGGAACTAGATAATCTTTGAGATCCCTTCCAACCCAAGCCATTCTATGATTCCATGAAAAGTCTTTCACCTTTATTTATTAGACTTTTACAACTTTCAGTCCGTGAAGCAGACTATCTTACTCAATAGCTATCCCTGGGCTAAAGATACAGACTTCCCTCTCTCAAAGGTAATATCCTGTTTCAATGGACATGGTCACACCATGTGTCATACGATCATGTACTCCTATCCAGAGAGTGGCAGCTCTCCCAGTGCTCTCTTGCCCGCTTTGAGCAGCTACACAGGGTGAGAATGGGGAAAGCTGTGCCCCTCAATGCACCCTGCAGCAGATGTAGAACTCACTTTGTTCTCAGCACTGTACCTCAGGGCAGTTCTGTAAGCAACAAACCCCATGAATTTAAAGGAATTCTCCTACTTCATTCTTCTTTAAGCACGAAGTAACTCTGCATCTGGAGAAATAGTCAGTAACTCTCACTGTCTGCTAAGAGACATGTCAGTGGGAGCCAATTTTCTTCACGGTGAATACTGCACATGTTGTCCACCCAAACTTGTCACACCAGCAGCAATATGTTAAAAACATTTAGAACTTCTTCTAGTGTTGTAAGAATCAAGTGAACCTATAACAAAAGTCAATTGTGCAATAATGCCTGCCCCTGTGTAAGACAGTACAATGGAAAATCACTGCTAGTGCCAAAAGCCAACACAACCCCTGACTGTGAACAACTAAGTTGTAATTTTGAGGGCTAAAGCAAAAATATCATAATTTCTCAGAATAAATAATGAAATACCATCGAGTCCAGAGAATTTTGGCCTCAGTATAGGCTGTTTGAAAGTATCAGAAACATGATACAAAGCCAAGGAGATTTGTTCCAATGATAAACTTTTGATAAACTTTTGCAAATTCATCCATAACACACAGAGTTTGATATAAGAATATTCAGATAAATCAGTATTTGCAATCTTGTACCTCATGCTTCTTACAAATTGTTAGCAGCTTCCCTTGTTTGGTAACAATATCTCATAATCTATGTAATCTGTATTAGCCTATAGGTTCCTTAGTGCAAAAGAACAACATTCAGAAAGACACTGAGTCTAGAAGCGTGCTTATTTCTGTACATTGTCTTCTAGCTGCTCTTTCAAATTCATAAGATGTGATCTGAAAGAGAGCTCAGCTTGTTTCTTGTTAAACAAATGTCTGCAGACCTATTGCTGTGGAATTTGGTCCCCGTTTGTTTGGAATAGAAGCGTCCTCTGCAGCTGGCAGGCATATGTAGGAATGGATGATTTCTTTACAGTGGTTTTGTAAAGGAGATTTTGAAAACAGATTGCGTTCAGGTAATGAAGATTCTTAAACTAATTTTGAGCAAAAGGATAAATATTTTAGTTTGTTAGGTGGATTGGTCACCTCCTCTTGACAAGTATGTCTTGTTTTCCCACTGTTTTTAGTTTTTAATGTTCAATTGCAGACATTTTGGCCAGCTAGGCTGATGCCCCAGAGGAAGAAAAATCAGCAGCGCAATCAAGTATATTCCAAGTGCAATTTTTTTTTATTGCTTACACACTCCAGTCCTGGAATAAAAGAGGTTGCAGAGATGCTCCAAAACTACCCTCTGCCTCAGAAATGACCACAGGACAGAGATAAAACTATCTCCATCCTCATTATCCTGGAACAGCCACAGTTTATATAGAGGAAATTGTTTTTTAAAAAAATTCATAATCTAAGCTAGTAACGCTGTCTAGGATATGTTTATATGCCTCCCTAGACTAAGATATTTGTAAAGCCATGGTACTATCTGGTACTATCTGGTATTACAGGTTATAACCGTATTCTTAGTACTGTCCATCTGCTCTGTTGCTGTTCTCTGAGTGTGACCACACAGCAAGTTTGTGGGCCTGACATTTGTCCAAAGAAATTTCTTTCCTTTCTTTTTAGAAACTGATTCTGAGACAGTTTAATTTTGCAGAGGTGACAAAGTTCTTTCTCCCCTTGTTGCTTGCTCTACCATTGAAAGCTGATAACTGAGTTTTCCAAAACAAGGCAATGTACTTATTCAGGTAAAGGCTAGGTGATGGGTAACAGAAGTACAACTTTTTTCTTAGAAACAGGAGATGACTGTTTGTTCTGTGTGCTCTGGATGTAATAACTCAGCATTGAGGTGTGGTACAACAGATGCTGAGTGTGCAGGAGCACTTGCAGGCACCCCAATCTGCAGAATGACTGTAATCCTCTGCTTGAAGCTACTTCACATCTCCTCTGACAAACTGCCAGTGAAGTGAATGAGAAAAGAGCCCAATGTCTTAAGATCTTGGGTACAGAGCTGAGGTGAGCTCTTGAATAGCTTGCATATTCCCTTTGTGCTTTCACCTAGATACTTTTGTGGTATCTAAAACAGAAAAAAGCCAGATAATGAGGGAGGACAATGCTCTGAGGTGCACTAACTGGCTGATACACAGTGGTAGATGATTTCTTGCTGACTTTTCAGACTAAAGGAGGATTCAGTGCCCAGGGGAGCACTGGTCTTTCCTCTGAAACTGTAAGACTCTGCTGCCCTCTCTGACACCTTCTTTTCCTCAAAAATTTAGATAAGGGAGGAAAATTTCTTTCACTTTGGTTCTCTGGAAGCAATTGGTCCTTTTTACTATCATCTTTCCCTTTGTACAAAATGTTTGCTTCAGCCAAGATATAAAGGACTGTCTCTTCATGTCTATGTAAAGTGAAATATCATAGAAACTGTTTCTAACATTTTAATTATTAGTGCTGGGACATGAAGACACAAAGTCCTCAAATTCATATATTGTTCTTTGCATTTCTACTTCATTACCAAAGGGGACTGATTTGAATGCAAATAAAATAAGAGACAGCAATTTCATAAGGCTAATATTCATGAGGGCAAAGAAAAGCTAATTTATCAAGGAATGTTACTTCTTCTAGAAGCTGAACCTATTTTGCTTCCGAAAGCGAGGTATCCTTGACCCTTCACTGATGTCTACAGATTTTTTTCGCAGCATAGATTAAGTCAGCAAATTGGACAAGTCCCCAGATGCATTGCAGGCCATGTGGGATTCTGGCTCAAAAGCCTGCTTGAAGCCTGCTCTGACCCATGCAGCTGGGTGAGCCCGGGCCTGAGCCCAGTGGGCAGCACCCTTCCTCTGCCCTGACAATGCATGCACATATTTATAAATATACAAGCAGCTTAGAGGGTAATTGCCTCATGGTGTCAGATCCAACATCTGCAGTGCAATCAGGAGTCTCCCATGTGCACCCATCAGTCAGCACTGTGTTCCCAAAGGGAAGTGTTCCTTGCAGATCAGTTCAGCCAATCTACAGGTACTGTTTCTGCAGTTTTACTGAGTGAGGATCAGGAGGAGAAGCTTCATCACTGAAACTGAACAGAAAAGCAAAAAGAATGTTGCTAGGTGCCCATGTCAGGAGTTGGCTGTGTTTCTGTGTTGCTTGAGCATGATGTGAATGCAAAATAAGCACATTTCACTCATGGTATAAACCCCCTCCCAAACTTCTGTTCCTTTCACACATAGTTCACAGAAAGACAAAACAGTTGCCAAATCTAAACCATCATAATTACAAAAAGCAACACCTGAATGAGTTTCTGGACAAAGCCCAGATCCTTAAAGATGTGAAGGCACTCACTTTTTGGCATTCGAGCACTTACATTTTTTTCCTGTTAAGTCTATAACAAATCTAGTGATCAAACAGATTTCAGGCTCAGAATAGCTTTTCAGTTTGGCCCCATGCTGCTGTTTTTTGGGTACTTCAAAGTTTCTTCTGTATTAGAAACATTGAAATTTCTAGAAAAAACAATGCAATTAATCACATATAGTGCATTTGACTGTGCATCCAGCAATTTTAAGGTTTAGCATTTTCTTTGGTTTTGCTTATAATCCAAACTAGCCATGACTTCTTTGGAGCCTATGGCCCAAATCTTCTTAAGGAACCTACATAGGTCATATTAACATTCTAAGGATAATTATTCCTGTTAGAAAATATGTGACTGGTTCTTTGTTCTTCCTTGATTGTCCACAGAGAAAATCAAGCAGGGGTGGTGAACTGCATGCAGATAGATTGGAGAATAGTGAATGTTTGGGTCTGATCCCTACTTACAGTCTAGTTTGAGCCATGGGCTGTCATTTGAGACATTGTGAAACGCTTTTCAATAAAACCACCAAAGATGGAATTAGTGGGACTTCTGAAAAGAGAAGAAAAAATATTAAATAACACACTTAAAAATAAGCACTTTAATAGAACTGATAAAATGGTCCCACTGAAGAAATATTTTTACTTGGTTTCAACAAAATGGCATTGTTGAAATAAAACGAGAAAATCTATGTATGCATTAAGCTTTTGACAAAACCAAAAATGTCTTTGTTCCAACAAAATTGTCCCTTCTAATGAAAAAAAATGTACCATTAGATGTTTGCGTCACTTCTCATTTTGGGTTTATAACTTCCCCACGCTTTTTGAAGATTTCATTTGTCTTGTTCAGTTACAGAATTATTTTTTATTTTGTGCTCCAAAAGATACAGAGAAAGGACTATTTCCTTTCCCAGTAAAAAAAGGTTTAAAATACATTCTGATTTAATTTAAGGAAGAAATCATGAGGAAGAACTCCATTATTATGCAGGTTGTGTAGGCACCATGCCGTAATTACCAACATGACACATGAAAAATATTTGCTATGAAAAAGTCAGGTGACAAATTCTTGTGAGTTTATTTGTAGTTCCTTAAAGATGAAGGAATTTATTTGGTTTACATAGCCAAGATACCCAAGTTTGCCAATATTCATTTAAATCTTCAGTTGCTGAAATCTTCCCAGTGCATGTTGAGCCAATACCAGATGTTCAAGTCAGCCAAACTTGACAGAGGCTTGAGCAAGCCTGTCTGCTAATTCTAGACCAAGAGTGGATGGCTCCAAGCTTCGTGGATAACCTCATATGGTATAACCTGCCACTCCTCCCAACTCAGGTAGTTTTGCACAGTCCAATGACTTTTGTTATTGACCCTGATTCTGTTTTAATTAGTTTGCAATGGAAAACAATAGTTTTGAAGAAAGAAAGTTCACTCTTCCTATTGAAATATTCTATAATGGCTACAGCAATGCCCTTGGCAGGACACCAGTGAAAGCGGACTTTGGGATGGTGAAATAGAACCTTCACAACTTCATGAAAGATGCATTCTTAGTGCTGCTCTCATTTCTCCTGAAGCATAGCAGAAGTCAAGCAATTTTGCACCCAATCTCCTTTGCAAGTTTTGTGCTGGGAGAGACTGGAAAAAAACCTAATTTCCCAAAAACTAAGTCTGCACTTGTGACCAAGATGTAGCAAGTAGCGAGGTCTTTCACAGCTTGAAAATGAGCTGAGTCAACAGCTGGATCTTCAGCTGGTGCAAATAAGAACAAAATGATGACAGGTTGGCTTTTTAGTCTGAGGTAATACCCTTTTTATAGCTGTTTTTTGTTCTGAAATGATCTGCTTAAAATGGTTAAACAGCAGACCACAAGCATCAGAAACTCCACCAGTACTCAACTAATTGTCAATTCTTGCATATAAGTTGTGGTTACTCATGTGTGCAGTCGTCTGCCCAGCTTTTAATCACTGAAGCGAACTGTGACTTGTGTTTGTAATCTCTTTTCCCTGCAAAATAGCAGAAGTCTGATTTTGACAGCAAGCTAATAAACTTACTTGTAAAAAAGAACAATGCATTCTAAATATTATTATTTTTAATGGCATTAAAAATTAAGGATATTTTAAAAGCATAAACCCCAGACTTTGTCAATATTGTGTTTATTTCTGTACCTGCAGTCATGAAATTTCCGATTCTCTCCCTTTTCTTTAGTGTTGAAATAGCTTTGAGTTTCCCATTTCTTTAAGGAAGCATCAGTGCCAACATCTCAGTCCTCAAGAGCTGCAAAATAATGGACTGGTTCATTCATGCAGTAGGGACAAAAATGTCTATCTTGACACAAAATCTAGTTCTAAGATTTTTGAGGGATAAGGAAGAAGGAGAATATTGTTCTCTATTCTCCTCTGCTTGGTGAGGTATCTGGACACCAAGCAATTCATCAGTTCTGGAATTCTTCTCCAGTTATGGCACCGGGCTGCCTTACAAAGATCCTGTTATATTTTAATGTAAATAACAAAGAGTTGAACATGCTATCCAGTATTGTTGAATACTCCAGTCTTAATATACTAATTAATTTTAGAAGTGAGTGAGACCTTTTTAAACTGGAGTTGATGCCAACAATATGTGTTACTCCTCAGGAAGATGACCTATCTTCTTATTAATCTTCTGGGATTCCTTTTTTCCTATCAATTAGGGCAAATAAAGGTTAATTGGATCATCAAATGTATTTAAGTATGAAAACTATTTTTCTGCTTCAGAGGTACTTATGCAATTAATTTTAATCAGCACATATTCTATTATTCTATGATTCAAGAAAAGAAAAAGTTAAAAAACCACTTTTTCAGTTGAACTCCATCAAACCCAAGCCCTCAGCACTCTGTAGTGCATCCAGGGCTTCCCCCCAGTTTATTAAAAAGGCAGTAAATATTCAGAGCTGTGTCAGGACTTGGCTGATGTCACTGTTCCTGTCTGAAAGTGACGGAGAGACTGTGTCTGGATATCATTCATGTTTTAAATATGTCACCTATCACCTCATTTAATTGCCTTGGTGAGCAGTAGCTGGCATGACAACCAGAACCCATTCAGAGCTGCTATAACTTGATTCCCTTCTACATGTTCTTCACATCAACATCTTTGTAACTGATCTCAAGGCAGAAGTAAGGGAGCAGAGAATATAAGCAGCCTCTTGCCACACAGCAGGGAGTCGTAACTGCTATGGAAACCAGAGCAACTCAGCAAAAGGAGAATTTACTGGATAGGTTTCTACAGTCTCCTTGACATTTTACAGATGCATGGGGAAAAGAAGTCAAAAACCACCGAAGTGTTACCACATCTTCTTCTACATTTATCTGTTGACAGTCTAGTTAGGAATGGGTTTGCACACAATAAATTGATCTTGTCAATGTGTTCTTCGTCTTGTTCTGTGCAGCAGCACTGTTGTGTCAGGCATGGTCCAACCCTGGGTCCCAGCCTCAGTTATCTTGCAAGATGTATAAAATTTACCTGACATTTACCAAACAAAAATTATAATTAGTACTTCATCTGTGAGTGTCAGTTCTAAGAAACAACTATTTCTGTCTTTTCTCCATAGATAAATTTAAGAAGCATCAGGAGTCTGGAAAGAAATTTTGTTTTCATGAGTTCCAATGCAGAGATGCAGAAGTGCTTGGATAACCTTCAGAGAAACAGTGACTCTCTTGTGTGAAACACATTTCCGAACTCTGAGATGTGTCACCACCATTTGGAAGGCTGCATTATTTGTGGACTAGCTATTACATTATTCACCTCTCTGCAACACAGCTGCTGCCATCCCTTTACAATGATGCAAAGTGAAAATCTGCTGTTGTGTTTGTCATAACGTAAACAGATTTATAAAGAAAATAATGCCAGCTGTCGGGAAAGACTTAAATGCTTGTTCTCACGCTCGTAATGAGTGATCAGATTTGTTTTTCTACCCTTCTTGTTTATGCACAATGCTGAAAGAAACCTGAACAATAATATGAAGTACTTGTCATCTTAAATGAGAAATTTAAAAGATACCGGAGATCCAGACTTGCTTCCTATGTAGCATTACACACACTGTTTTCTATTAGCATTTATTAAAATCAGAACAAAATATCTTGCAGAAAATTTAATAAATAAATTTATAGCTATTTATGGAATCAATATGAGACATGTTTATGGAATCAATAGGTATATTTATGGAATCAATATAACATATAAAAAGGAATAATTTTTCACTTGTGTGGGGAATGCAAGTAAGTAGTTCATACTGTGATGTGAGAAACCTGCCCCAATCCCCTTTCTGCACCGTGTGAGAGAGATGAATAATGTTAAATAACAAATTAAACTGTTAATAAGTGGGGAGGAAGGTATGAAATATGTGTATGGCCCTTCTGACAGCTAGAGCTCAGTTCAGGTGCATAAACAGCAGAACCTAATACTGTTTGAGTTACCCCATGTTATCCTGGTCATGCTCAGTTTTAGGTAAGCAAGTGGCCTTTAGCTATCTAAAGTTATGTAAAACATTTTCTACATTTGTAAACACCAGGATCCTGAGACCATGTGAACTTGTGATAAAATTAAAGCTATCTATGACAGCTTATGGGAAAAGGGCAGTACTTGTGCCAAAGATCACTAAATCTCATGTATTTCCAAGCTAGGTATCATTAGAGTCTCAAATAATTTGATATGTCTGCTTATTTTTACTAGTTTTCATATTTCTATCTAGACATGGTTACTGAAACTATAGTGCTCTCAAAACTTACACAGAGATTGGATGGATATTACTTGACTATATTCCTTGTATTTGCACAGCCAACTCTAACTGAATCATTTCTTTTCTCCTTCCTCTGAAGAATGAGGTGCAAGGGTCATGCTTCTGTACTTCTGAACTTCTGTAGTTTTCTACTCACTGATCATCCAAACAAGTCAATGCAGCAGGATGCTGTGCTTACATGGTTCAACTCAAAGTTATCAGTGATGGATAGAGAGGAGGGTCACGAGTCACATTGCTTTTGGTGTTGAAGAATGTTGAGACCAACCTGACTCAACAATCCCAAAGGTAAACCTTCTGAGGATGTGAGAAACAGTTTTTCCTGACAGAAACTGGCACTGGTGAGGATGTGGAAGATAAAGAAACCAACAAGTGTTAGTACTGATAACTTATCCAAAGTTGCTAAGTAGAGGCTCCTGAGGTAGCCCAGAAACATACATCTGACATTCAATCACTTTATTCTATAAAAGTCCAGTCCTACTTTTTAACAGTATATATGTGAACTGTATTGCTTTGATTAGGATGGTGCTAGGCCATCCTGATCTGTAAGGTTAAGATAAGGTAAAGATAGACCTAAGGCCTGTAAGGCTTGATGAGAAGCATAAGACTTTGTCATAAGCCCAGTCCTAAAAACATGTCTTGGCAGAGCATCTCTTGGAGTGTGGACAGAGCTTACTAATGTTTGCTTGTGTCTTGCATGTGCCAAGTGGATATATGCAATCTATAAGTAGACTGATCTTCAAGACAGTGTGACAAATCAATGATTGCATGTTCATTTCCTAAGCATCCCAAATACTTGCCTTAAGAGACAAATTATTATTTTTTTATCTGCAGTGCTCTATTATGCTTTGCAATGTCCATGTTGAGCAGCAGGGCTGTAACTGTCAAGAATATTTCCTTCTCATTTCCACCACCAAAATTCTTTAAAAAATGCAAATTATGGAAGGCAAATTTGAAAATTTCACAGGAAGTGTGAAAAGTAATGGGTTTCAAGGCCCTGCCCTGCCTTCTTGTTCACTCAATATACATTTGAAATAAAAAGGAAGTAGTGCCTTAGGTGAGGATAGTGCTTAAACATTTGGGAGCTATATTGCAGAAGTAATTCCACAAGATGTCTCTGAAGCCTGTATGGAAAGAACAATACTGGGTTAAAACAGTGTTGAAAGTAAATGCAGTTAGATATATTCTTGTGTTCTCAGGTATAATCACCTGGTGGCTACTGCAGAAGGAAAGAAACAAGACCTTCTGGCTACAGTCCTTATAAATGATCTTTTACACCTCTTCAGTCACCCAATGAGACAGGTAAACTATATCCTCTTCATTTATATCTTGCTTCTGGTGCTTAGTGGGGCAGACAGCAGTGAGTTTATTAGTGTGGTTTTGAGTCCCCTGTATTTCCTCATGCTGTTTATTAACCTTTCCTAGCTTTACTCCTGCATGGGCAATACTCTCTGCTTGAGCTTTATGGGATCAAGCCCCAAGAACAGCTGCACTTAAAATATTGTTTAAGTATTTAAGTCTTAACTAAATTGTTAGAATACTAATGCCACTAAGAAGCTACTATTTAGCAAGCTTATAAGACATCATGGCTTTAAATATTAAGGATGTTAAGACTGAAGAAAGACAACTTGCAGTTGTCAACAGCTCCTGGAGAAACTTGACAATACTGTCCTTTTCCTCTTGATGGACCAGTGTTCACTCTCCTTCCCATCAATACATAATGAATAATTGAGGGCAGCAGATAATTCTTACCAGAGTTTACCTGCCATGAGTTTCAGATTTATGGTTTCTAGTGCCCAACAAGGTGAGGGAAGCTGTCCTTAACTGTGTTGTACTGGGACTTCTGGATGTAAACCTGTGCCTAGTCAATCAACTTCATGTGCATCACACACCTACCATCTGTACTACTGAGGCTGGGACTAACAAGGCTTCTTTGTACAGAGTGTGACCTTCATGTCCTCTCTCAAACAAGGACAAAGAAATAGGCAAACCAAGAAGGTCAGTGAGATGACAGGCCTGTGTGAGATACACTTCTCTCATCTATCAATGGATGCACACACCATAGTGAAGAGTGGCCTAGCATGACATTCTCTATCACTGTGCTCACTTTTCTTCCCAGTATCTCCAGATATCCTGCTGCATAATAGGATATTTTCAGTGTTTGTTTTCTCTGCCAAAATCTGAGGAGTTACTGTTGTGTATTCTTGATTGAAATACAGCCTTATATTCTGCTAGTATTTGAGCAAGGACACAAATAAACAAGTAATATTACCCACATATAAAAATTTTGCAGTGTCAGGACCATAATTCTCACTTCTCTTTTTCATGCAATGTATTTAATATTTAAAATTTAACAGAGTTCTGAATATAAAAATTGCAGGAAGAGATTTTAAAAATGCATGGCATAAGAAAAGTAGTCAGAATATGCTGAAGTACAGGTTTGCCACAAGTCTCAAATAGAGAGGCATTCAGTTTTACTGCTCTGTCAATAAACTAGAACTCTGTTTAATTAAATGAAATACAGTGTCCTAACTTTAGCCATTTAAAAGAGTTTGAGAGTTAATCAAATCAGGCACATAGCATGCACCAAAAACACCAGGGAGTCGGTCAAGAAAACACAGTAATCCTTAAAGAAATACGGGGACCTGTTCACCTTCACATTAGAGCAGGAAACTAATGCACATAGAACAAATCACCTTTTACATATGTCTGTTATGGAGAACTGAAAAGTTCAGACTTTATACAGCTCACGTGAGTTGAAAAGAAACACTGTTTTATACAAAGTTGGGTCCTGGCACATCTCTTTCTCATGTAAAGAAATGACAGTGGCTCTGTGCCTCACCAGGCTCATCACACTGAGCTCACAGACAGCAGCACTGACCTAATCATGTTTGCTAGTGGAAAGGGGAGTCAGAGCTGCCCCATTCCTAATTTTTGGCCAGGTGCAAAGACTGACTCTAAGTTAAAACCCTGGACCGACACTAGACAGAAACTTGATGTCAAGATTTTACCTATAATTTCTAATGTTTCTGGGCAACTAGGCCATTAAAATGGAAATGAAAGTTATGGCATCTTCACAGCATACTGGAGGGGGCTGAGCTTTTATTTTCCACCCACACAAGCTTACTCCTGCTGAAGACTAATGTCATTTTGTTGTTTTTTGCCCAATATTTTATATTCAAGTTTCCTTTATATTATTCTTAATACAGCTGGTACTGTACTCCTCTTATTTGAAGTGAATTCCATTAACTGTTTCCTCTCTTTTACAATTACTAAGAAACAAAGTGTGTCTTTGGGATGCTGCTATGATTATTCCCTTGAACTTGATGTTTGGTCATATATGGTTACTCTGGACTTCAGGACAGTTTTCCATGAAATGTCTTAAGTCCATCATAAAATAAGTCTTTAAATAAGATGCTGGAAACCTCTTTAACAAATTGAAGTGTAAATACATCATACATACTTTATCCTGCATATTCAATCTGTTCTTTTGATTAATCATATATGGCCTAATTCAGTTTATCATGCTTCATTGCAGGGTAATAAGGTATCAATATGTATTCAAGAACCAGTTAATTTAATTTGCAACTGTTGAAAAATCTATTCTGCTCACTAAAATTGCAGATCAATCTGATTACAAGGTTGCAGAGACAGTGGCTATATGTTGTGATGGTTACAGCAGTGATAGACAAAGTCACTGTGTCACTCATGTCCCTAAAGTGACATGAATGTAATAAAGCAATGCACAGCTCAGACAGAATGCCTATCAAAGAAACGACAACTGTTAGAGTTACTGTGAATCTTCCATCTATAGGGCATCTGTGAATGGCACTGCTATGTGTCAAAGACATTTATTTTAACATAAAAGCTCCTTGTTTGTTTCTGATGTAGTTAAATATGTTAAGTGGTAGGAGCTGGCTCCAAGTCAGTTAGCTCACCAAGACCAAAAGAGGGCAGTTCTCTTTGCAGTGGTTTGTGGTAGTGAAAAATGAACCTCTTCTTGACCAAAACCTTAGATATGTCTAAAATAGGAAATTTGAACTTCTCACCCTTCCCCAGAGAACTTCTGCACCATTGAAAAACAGAACTAAAATGCGTTTTTTCATTGATTTCTATTATTGACCTTCTGGAAAGGGATTCAGAAGTAAATGAATCAGAGAAGAAAAAGAATAACGTTCCCTTCTTAACTGGAAGGCAAGTGTCATTGCAGAATTACTGTACACAGCTCCCATCCGAGCTCCTGTGGCTGAAGCAGCTGGGAGATGTACTGGTGGGAACTTGTGACATGAGCTGTAATGCTTCAGTGCAAATGCTGTGGGGCTATTTGTCAACTCCTCTTGAACTTAGAGAGGCTGCAAACCTCCACGTTATGTAGAGTAGACACAGAGGTGCAGAGAAAGACTGGCCTTGACAGGTTATCTATGGGAATTGTGGCTTTATCAGCCATCCCTGCCAGCAAGGCCATTGAAGCAGGTATATTGACAATAATTTTTACAAGTTGGCAGTAGCTGCCAGAAGTTTATATTTGAATTAAAAGGAAAAAAGCAGCTAGCAGCACAGAAAAGATAGACCAACTTTTCAGATCTTTACAGATGTACAAAGGTTCATGTTTTGCAGGTGCATGATCTTTGAAGGATGTCTTTATCTATAGACAGATAATTAGCTCACAGGGTAAAAAATTGGAATATGTGAATATTCCTAGTCTTTTTATCTATGCTAATGATCAAACAATGTCCTAGTTGTTGTACAAAAGAAAAACCAAGGAAAAGAAAAAAGGCAGCCCCTTCTCCAATGTGCTGGTTTTGGGTGGGGTACAGTTAATTTCCTTCAGAATGGATAGTATGGGGCTTGGTTGCTGACTGGGGTTAAACCACAACATCCAACTATCACCTCCAGCTTTACAACACAGCAAGTCAAACAAAATAGTGTGAGGGAAGCAATGGATTTGTCTTACAGTACCTGGTACCCTTGCAGTCACTGACTGGGAACAGAGCGAAGTTCACAATAGTCTACCTACTTTCACTAAGCAATTAATTTATCTTTCCAGCAATGAGAGATAACAGACCAGCTCCCACAGGCTACTTACCAGACTAGTTAAAGTGCTTTGGCTCAGTTAAAAAAAAAAAAAGCATATTTGCAGAGCTGTACACTTAATAACACAGGACATTCAGCAAGATTTGGTGGGTGGAAAAATAGAATTCTTTCAAGAATATGGATAAATCTGTTTTTACTAGATGTAAACAAGACTGCATTCGGGGCTTGGTTGCTGCCTGTCTTTTTGCCTAACAAGACTTGCTTTCATACTGCTATGAACGTCACTAACAACAGTATTTTGATACTGAAAAACAGAGCAGTAGATTAGCTTTTTGTAAGGTTATAAGCACATCTAATTATGAAACCACTTCTTGCGAATAGAAGACTCAACCTTTCCATTTATTAAAAGTTAATTTCAATGCTGTCATTTTCATCCATGAAAAATCGTTTTAGAAATGCAACAAAGGTTTTAATTTACTTTTTTAAAATGAGCCTTGCACACCAGGACCGCATGTAGAATATAGACTCCAGTGCCCTGCTTCTCTTTACCATTCATCAGCTTTATAGGAACCCATAGTTGCAGGCAAGATATAGTTTAGGACTAGTTTCTTTAAAAAAACTGAGATACATAGTGGATATGAAAATCAAACAGGTTCCTTTGTCACTGACAGTTTAAATTAGCCTGTTACTCCTAGTGTGATTAAAGCAGAAGAGGTAGCATAGGATTATACATAGTAAAAAGCAGATACCTGTTTTATAAAATCATTAATCATTTTACTGCCATAGATATCTCTCTTTAACTGCAAGAGAATGTTCTGATCCAGACTTGATTTTTAGTCAAAATCCTCCATAGAGACATGTCCACTACTATAGTGGCATTTAGTATTTAATAACAATATAACAATAATTAAAATAATACTTATCCCCTTGAAGTTCAGTTTAAGCATCCACTTCAGTGTTTTCAGAGTTTCAGTACTTCACAAAGTATTCTGACAGGAGGCTCAGGCAGTGGGTTCAGAATCTGGCAGTGGAGAATAAGAGCAGCAAAATTCAGTCATATTCCCTGATTATACAGGCAGATTTAAAAATTGCTTTGGAATAGCTTTCCTCACCTCAGAGGAAAACTTTCGCATATTAAAGTACAATTCTATCCCCATCAAAGGCAAAGGGATCTAACTCATATAAGTGGGAGAGGATTTGGGGCCTGCCTTTGCAACATTTAACTGCGAAATAAGAAGTTTCTGAGCTGAGCTAAATGTTGTTGAAGTTTCTTGGTGTAAGAGCTGCCTTTCACTCCACATGAGTGTAAAGGGGACACTGAACTGCTCTGTGCAACCAGGTAGCAAAACTTACAGGAAAGATGTCACAAGGACTGGCTTGCACTCTGCAAAGTCTGAGAACAGGATGAATCATTTGGTAGTAGAGAAGGGCAAGACAAATGCAGGTATGTAAGAACTGATTGCTGAAACTGTGATTGCCTACCATTTGTGACAGAAAGAGGGAAGGGCACCTGACAATGAGGAAAATAGTAGCAAAAAGCACAAGATGCATTAACAGTGTTAGCAGTGCTGCCTGAGAAAGAGCTAAGGGATAATTACTGTGGGAGACTGGGAGCAGAGAACTTGCCCTCTGATTGTGGCTGTGGCCAGAGAAAACAGGTCCAATTTTTTTTTTCTTTTGTGCAGCTAAACATCTTTGATCATATCGGCAATGCATAAATCTACTGTCATTTTTTTTTCCTTGTGGGCAGAACTCCCCACTGAGCTTCAGCATATTAACCAAGGTCAGGAAGGACTCAGAACAGTTAACAAGGTTTTTTTTGTATATTGTGCTGTTATGGGAACCAAAATAACAGCTCTGATACCCAATGTTTTAAAGATAATTCACTTTCATTTATCAACCTATCCTTTACCTTATTATATGTCTATGCAGTCTATTAGTGAGTTTTCCTGGAGGATTTGGTTTAGTGTGTTTGCATACAAACCAATGAGCTTGTAGCATCTCTGTCTGGAACAGCCACAGCACAACGTGCTTTGTTTTGCTGTGGAGTAAAATCTCATGGGTTCATGTCTGACAGAAAAAAAAATAATTCTCTTAAAGCTATTTACTGGTTTTGCCTCTCTGAAGGCTCCTGGCTTCCTCTACTGCCATTCTCAGCTGCACCTATCTGACATGACATGAACTAGCAGTAGTCTTATTTGGCAATGTGATGTAACTGTGGATTCATTATTCCATATCTCTATTTTTAAATTGTATAGAAGTTGGTAGTGGAATGGTATCATTCAGTGGCAAAAATGGATGCATTTATGAAGCAATCTAGACATCCTTACAAAAGCAGAATGCTCTATTAGAATAAGAGAATTATAAATACAACAAGATAATGAGATATTCTGACTTCACAGTGTATCAGATTAATTGTGTTCACTTAACGAACACAAGCCAAAATAAAAGGAGTCCAAAAAAAAGCAATATATATCAAAGTATGTCTAAAATGAGCTTAAAGTCTACTTCGGCAAAAGAAGTGAAGACATTTTCCAGGCTGAACTGAGAGGAATGTCAAGAAGGTGAGTGAGTGATCTGAGAATGAATGAAGGAATGGAGATAAAAATGCAAGGCTAATCCATTAATTCTCAGTTAGATTCATCCTCTGCAGTGAAAGACATAAATTCAGGTTTGTGATTGACTGAAAAGGGCACTGCTTTTAAATCTAGCGTGCTCATCAAGAGTATTGAATGGATGAAGGTTTTTTTCACACGTAAAGACCAAGTTGCCAGGTGCTGAGCTATAGCGAAAATGTCTTCTTTCTTCCTTAAGTAATTTAAGGATTGATGCTTTAGGCCTTTCATTATATGGATCACTGAAAGGAACAATCATTCCTATCTTTCACTGTCAAGTTAATTGCAGTAGTGGTGAGCTATATTACTACTTAAATTCAGACCTGGTGTATCTCAGTGTTTCTAGGAGAAACATCAGCCAGGCAGAGCCTAGCTTTCCCATGAGAGTCCAGCTGAAGAGGTTTCAGCTCATCTCTGCTTGAGCTGGTGTGTGGAGAAGACATACCTGTGTTCCAGCTACCCCAGTTCCTCACAAGTGTAAACATATATAATAATTTTAAGGGGTTTTTTTTAATGATAGTAACTTTTCTACTTAAAAAATCTCTGAGGAAATGTCCTGTTTTTCAGTGGGGCAGTGTGGAGTTTGATTTATTTCTGTGGCTAAATAAGAACTTCAATATCTGACACTAAACATGAGTAACTTGTTAAGCCATCTGTAGTCTTCTCACATAATTAAGACCTTCGTTGTCTCTAGGGAACTGTTTTCTCCACATCTTTACTCCATCAAGTTTCATACAGCACAAGTGCATTCCTATTACAAGCTTTCTGTGTGTGTACAACCAAATAAAACCATGATGATGAGGTCTGTCACGCAATTGCTGATGTTTGCAATGTGGATACCTGCAGCTACTGTGGTCAGAACCTCAAGACACTGATTTCTCACGTACTAAAACAAATGTCATATCTGTCAGATGGATCATCCTTAAAACTGTCTGCTCCTGTGTGCTGACCACAAAAGAAACCTGATAATGACCAGTCCACATGTAAATTACTAGTCTGTACCTTCCTGAAGTTTTCTGAGATGATCTCCAGCATATCTTTCACACAAGGCATTGCTAAACAAGAAAGATGATAGTGGACCTACATCGTAATAGGAAGAAGACAAAATGGTGTTAACCTCCTTTTACTGTACTTTTTAAAGTGTGATCTAGCATTAGAGTATGACTTTCTATTCACATGATAGAAACAATTCAGCCTTGCAGCTACATTTTATGGATAAAAAATTAAATGTTTAGTGATGTTTGGATCAGGAAGCACCAAGAACCTGGCTGGATATGCCACTGTCAGCCAAAGCTAGAAGCATGAGGGGGTACAGTAATACAATACCTACCAGTGAAGAGTTATGGATGTGAATTTATGTTAATACTATCTGCAGAAATTGTCTGAGTGGTTTTGTCTGGGAAATGAAGGGAAGGAGAGGGAGGTATATCAGAGAAGGGTAGTTATATGCATTGTTGATTGTCACCTAAAATAAATCCAAAGAAAATTAGCGGTCCTTTCTCTTTGTCTTTCGCAACTGTTTGATCTGTGAACACTCAATGGCATTATTTCTAATTACCATAAGAGATAAAAAGAATTGGAAAAAGTTGTCTTTTATCTCAATTAAAGGTGTCATATATGCCAGTCTAACAGGTGATCAATGCTAATGCACATTTAGGGGATGCTGTTATCATCATGCATATAGCAGCTTGTGAAAGGGCACACACATGACTGGAATTCTTATTATGCTGTTCTTCAAGGCTTTTTGATACCAGGGAGCTCTTTTTCACCAGCTTGAATCAATACTTCAAATTCTGACAATAAAATCAGTCCTCGGACTGAAGGGCATACTGAATAAAAAAATCTGCAGTGTACTAGCACAGAAAAACAGCAACAACAGAAACTTTCCTTTCTTAATACTAAGCCTTCCTTTTTCTTATGTTATTGCTATAAATTACTTCAAGAAAAGACTTCTGCTATTATCAAATCCAAAGCCTCCTCTCAGGATATATTCTGATAATTCTCATAAAAGCACCTATGTAGTTCTTCATTCCTGTGAACTAAGGACTTCATCTGATATGAAAGCAATGAAGTGGTTAGAGTCAATATGGTCAAATATAAATACTACCCTTAGCAGCAGAGTCTGCTGCACTGTTATCTTGGGTGTCAAGAAAAGCATTGCCATGAAAACAAATTCACGTGTAAGCTGTCCTTGCTGTGTCACACTGCTGTCCAGAAACCCACCCAGCTGTCAGGTGCCCCCACTATTGTGTTTCTCCTTCTACCTTCCCTGCAGTTCAGTGGTGTACCAGCCCCTGCTTCTGGTGAAAGGTCTGGGTATTTACATACTCTCAGAATGCAAGCCTAGCTGATTGTGGCATTGTGCTTTTTTTTTTTTT
>VYXB01000014.1:0-18727 GCA_013397135.1 Pachyramphus minor | reverse complement strand
AGTGTTTTAATTTACATGAAAAGAAATAGAGGTGAAATGTATCTTGAAACAAAGGTGAAATATATAACAAAAAAAAGTAACGTACTCTTCAATACAGGCTGCACAGCCATTCTGTTCAGCGCTTGGTAACACTGCAGTTCTGCTTTTATTGCAGCTTGGTTCCAAAATAAGACTATGTAGATCAACAAATTTATTCAGGGGGATTTATGTGGGAGGAAGAAAAAAAGTAGCAGGGAAAGAAAAAGTTAGAAGTCTGAACCCCTGAACACACCTTAATCTTGTCTGATTTTTAGAGTCAGTGAGTCTTTACACTTTCAATTCTCATCCACCCAAGCGTCACCTCTGACAGATTGTGTCTATAGTGCAGCATCTTTAAGCAGGCAAATAGTGCCCAGAAGCCTCTAATGACAACAGGTGACCACTCTGGCTTCTAATAGCAGCCTTCAGTGCTCCCAAGCACTCAAGGTTATTGCACCCCAGGTACCAGATATGAGTGTTAGCAGATGGGGAGAAGACAGGAATCTGTTTCCCAAAATAAAAGGAAAACCATCAACTACTTATGAATCTGTGTTATGAATCTGAGGCCTAATTTTTACATCCTAACTTAATTCTCAGACTACTGTTAAACTGATCTTGTCTCAGGAGCAATTTGAGCAAAGGTGGGCTCTTGGAAATTTGAAAGCTGCATGCATATATATCTATCTCTCCAGATACTCATGAAGAATCCTAAAGAACTGGCTGCAGACATCTGAAAACTCAGTATGTCAGATATTGTGGTCACTAGCTGGAGAAGTGCAAGTCAAAACCAAAGACATTTATACCCATTATTGAAAGAACACATAAATTTCTCCTCCAAGATTTTCTTTTTACTCTTATTAAAAATACAAAATACATAAAATACAAAAAATACATAACCTTTTCCCCACAGTTTTTTATTATTATGTGGCAACAAATTATTCCTGTCTACAGCACTTTTCATTGAGTTTCTTGGCCTGTTCAGGTGCTTTTCTGTGCCGCAAGAAGCCTCATGTGCCCTGTGTCATCAGCATGGTAGTCCCCCATTTTGGGACCAATCTCGGAACTGGTTTATTGAGATAGGTATTCTTGCTCCTGGCATTAAAAATCGCTGGAACAAGGCAGAAGACCCTTTAAGAAAATCTGTTTCAGCCAGGTTTGACAGTAACATAGTTCCAATGAGCCACAGGAAGTTTTTGCTCTTGCTTTAACCTAGACACAGTTTAAGGTGCAGATTTCCTGAGCAAGGGCCCTCCCTGGACACAAGCATGACTGTATCCCCCCCACCAACAACCCCCTTCCACTTCCCTTCTCCCTGAAACCTGTATGAAGTCCAGCATTGTCACAGAGACGTAAACCTCATCTGACTCAGGCTCTCTGCTCAACCCCACTTTAAGTAATATGTCTCCCACTTCACCCCTTAATTTGTGTCTCCTTCCCCCATCAGTGTTCATAAAGCACCTGTTACTCCCCTAAATTACCTGCAAAGTACAGCAGGTGATTTGCAAAGAGGGAAATAAGTCTTGTGGGGTTTATTAAGCACAATTCTTTATATGCAAAAAACAGCAACATACGACGGAACACAAATAAGAGCAGCTGGGACCTCAGAATAAAAGCTTTCAGCCGAAAATAAATCTTAAAGCTGTGACCGTTCCAAAGCAGGATTACAGCTCTTTTTATTGTGTATGTAGTGGCTCTTAAAAGAGCCTTTGGGTCTGTGTGGGCTGCCTCCGTGCCCTGCCGGCGAAGGGCTGCGGCAGGATGCTCAGGCGCGCTCTCCGCGGATGCGGCGGGCGAGCTGGATGTCCTTGGGCATGATGGTGACGCGCTTGGCGTGGATGGCGCACAGGTTGGTGTCCTCGAAGAGCCCCACCAGGTAGGCCTCGCTGGCCTCCTGCAGCGCCATGACGGCCGAGCTCTGGAAGCGCAGGTCGGTCTTGAAGTCCTGCGCGATCTCGCGCACCAGGCGCTGGAAGGGCAGCTTGCGGATCAGCAGCTCCGTCGACTTCTGGTAGCGCCGGATCTCGCGCAGCGCCACCGTGCCGGGCCGGTAGCGGTGCGGCTTCTTCACGCCGCCCGTGGCCGGCGCGCTCTTGCGGGCCGCCTTGGTGGCCAGCTGCTTGCGGGGCGCCTTCCCGCCCGTCGACTTACGCGCTGTCTGCTTCGTGCGCGCCATCGATCGCTGCTCACAAACCTTCCGAACAAAACAGAACCCTGACTAGAAAGATCGGTCTGAACGCCCCTATTTATAGAGCTGCCTCGTCTGTGATTGGACCGCAGGAAGCGCGCTCTCATTGGCTGCCGTGTCAATCCCAGCCCTCTGCCTGAAGGGGCCGCTCCCCGCAGCCCCTCGGACCCTCCCCCGCGACCCCGCTCCGTGGCGCGATTCCCGCTCTGCCGGTCCCTGGCCTGGGGCACTCAAACGCTGAGCTCGTTTCCCCTCTGCTTCGCCTACTGTTCCTCTCTGCCATTCTGCTGGGGCGATAACAACAAAAGGGAAAACTTACTTCAGTGCCAGAGATCTCGTTCTTATGTTAACGGGCACGTTACCCCAAAAGTCATAAAGGAAAAACCGGCAGTTACTCAACATACAGGTGCTCAAAGAATCTAATAATTCAAGTTCGTAGCTTTAACAACCATGTAACAAGCTGTAACAATCAAGATCATATTTTAATGTTCCCCCCTACTTTTAACTATTTTTTCCTATTTTTTTCACTAGTTTTATTTTCACTAGGAAATTCTGAATGAGAGGCCTTACATATCTTGAGGTAAAATCGTGACTGAGACTACTTAGCCAACTTTTTTTTCCCCCCGGTGAAATTAAAAGCCTAAGGAATACGGTATCAGTCTATTATTTAATTTGTTCCTACTCATTAAGGCTGTGAGAAAATCAGATGTGACCGCAAATTTTTATTATTGTTATTTGTAAGTGGCAAAGGATTTCCAAAGGTTTTAGAGAAGTTGAAATCCTATTTTTTCCCTTCGGTGAAGGAAGTACAACAAAAATACTTTAGAAGTGAGCCCTGGACTGAAGTGGTCTTCCTATGGAAAGTGCTTGCGTAAGTCTTGTTTGAATATTTTTTTAAATGTTTTTCTAGGGTCATAATCTGCTTTTATTGTCCTGTCCCCTTCCAGCCCTTCATTTCCCTGCAAACCAATTAAAAATATGATCTCTAGAAAACCCTATTAATGTACTCTAAGTTTGCTTTTAGAAATAAACCAATTGACATGGAAACGAAGTTTATAAAAACTCGAAATAGAAGAAAACGTTTGTCCCAGAGCAACTTTCTTATTTTTCCCTAGCTAATTGGTTTACAAGTATCCACTTAAACGAAAATTTTGAAGTACAAAATACTACACTGTACTTCGAATAGTTTTCAAAGTCGGCGAACATTTAAAAAAAAAAGGCTTTCAATTTTGGCTAAATAGCACTCAAAAAGATTTTTATTGTGGAATAACACTTGCACGAACTTGGAATACACAAGTGCATCTTATACGGCAAAAAACACTGCCCTGTTAGCAGCAAAATTACACATTATACAGAACATGACAAATAATAATACATTTCTGTGGTATTCCACTACTAATATTAGTAACCTTCGAGAATTAAATACTACGTTCTCGGATCCAGTTACTCTTCCCAACCAAACAAGTTAACACAGCTCTCTTAACGGAAAAAGTGGGTGGCTCTTAGAAGAGCCGTTGGGTTCGTTTCTTGAAGAGATCCGGAAGGGAGCGAGTTTAACCGCCGAAGCCGTAGAGGGTGCGTCCCTGGCGCTTGAGAGCGTAGACCACGTCCATGGCCGTGACCGTCTTCCTCTTGGCGTGCTCGGTGTAGGTGACGGCGTCGCGGATCACGTTCTCCAGGAACACCTTCAGCACGCCGCGCGTCTCCTCGTAGATGAGCCCCGAGATGCGCTTGACGCCGCCGCGCCGAGCCAGGCGGCGGATGGCGGGCTTGGTGATGCCCTGGATGTTGTCGCGCAGCACCTTGCGGTGGCGCTTGGCGCCGCCCTTGCCGAGCCCCTTCCCGCCCTTGCCTCGGCCAGACATGCTGCTGCTTCCTTAGCTCGAACTGGCGTGTAGTGAAAAAGGGCCTCAACGCGGTATATATTGGCGTGGGTCCGACCTGGTTGGGGACTGCAGAGCGCAGGGGCGGAGCTTGGGTCTCGCTCCCGACACCTCCCCTCTTTCTCTGTCGCGCGATCCGTGAGCACAAAAGTGCAGGATTTTTATGATTTTCCCTTCCTCGCAGCACAAGCGGTTCGGTGTTTCTGCGACTTTTCAGTGCGTTCGGTTTTTTTGTTGTCTGTTTTTTGGTGATTTTTTTGTTTTTTGTTTGTGGGGATTTTTGTGGTGGTTTCTTTTTTTTTTTTAATAGCACGGTCATCGTATCTTTGTGTATAATAGTTTATATATATTTTTAAAAATCATTGACGTGTTGTGATCACTTAGGAAAAAAAGCTTATGCATAGAAAGTTATCCCAGTTATTGATTCACTTAAATTACGTTTTTATTTTTTAACTCTTACTGCTATTTTCAAAGATGAGTATGTCCTATGTATTTCAATTTCACCAGTTTACATAGATTCTCATGTGTGGGTTTACTGTTTATATAGTTAATGCAAATGTTTTTTAACGGATAATCTTGCAGCAAGGTCTTTCCAATCATGTTTCAGAGGAATTCTACTCCTCCTTGATTTTTTTTCACATCTTCATTTCCCACTCTCTCTGAAAGTTATCTCAAGGCGAATTTAGCTGTAAAGGTACACTGATCAAGAGTTTACATGTTTCAGTTTTAAAAGATAAAACCATTTTTAAAATAACGTTTTTACAGGATTTTCCACTGCTGCAGTGGCAAAGAGAAGAATGTGGCTATTTTTAGAGACATTGAAAAACTAAATACATAAAATAAGGGTGGGTTTGTACTTCTGGGGTAGGTATTCAACTCTGGGTTTGCTTTCTTTAGCAGAGGAAAAGATGATGAGACTTTTTTGTTGAAAACAAGTATTTATCACAAATCATTCAGTAGATCATTTTTGATCTGAAAATTTTTGGAAAGGGTAAGAAAAGTTTCCAGTATTGAGTGTTTGCTGCTGTCTCATGATAATTTTTTTTTTGGTTGGTTGGTTGGTTTGTTGGTTTGTTTGGTTTTTTTTTTCCTACAAGCATGGCAGGTTTATGTAATGTACGTTTTCACAAAGATAGAACATAAGATTAAACAATAATCAACATCTATCTTTGCATAGACCACAGGTACAGATGTTGCATCTCTTAGAAGAAAAATCAGTGTTCCAGTGGCTCCTCACTGACAAATGAAAATAATGTGATCTGCCATGTCATTCATGCACAGTTATTTTAGCATGGGCCCAAAAGAAACACATAGGGGGCAAGACAAATACGTAGACTCCAAAGGACATATCCTAAAGTTTCAAACCAGTAACAAAGGCCGTGTTCCAGAAGGAACTTGATAGTATTCTAGATTGGGCGATGGAGTTACTTTTTTTCCCAGGTACAGTGGGGATGCCACAGTCAAGTTCATGGTGTTCACTCTGCTAAGGCCAGGTTGCTCCTTTCGGCAGGGGGTATTTCAGGGACCATGACTGGACTGCTGTGGAAGACCAGGCTACCATGAGAAACTGAGCACTCCATAGTCACGTCGTCTGTCATTCCCAGGAGATTTTGACAGTAAGGTTGGTATGCCCTGCACTGGTAAGGATACACTTGATTAACATTTCCAGCTGGCTTTTTCACTCTCTGGGTACACACACAAATCCACAGGATGTTATGAACAGGGTAGTTTAGCACTGCCTGATGCAGAGCTGCCTGAACACACTCTGCCATGAAAATCCAGTTGTTCAATCTGCTCAATCAGACTTCAGGAACTCTGACTGTATCACAGGCCTCCCCTGGAAGTTATTACTACTGGCAGATGCCTGCCATGAGGTTATCAGAAAATCCTGAGCTTTGCCAAATCACATACCTATGCAGTTCTTTATAAGCTATTCAGCTGTACAAAGCTGAGGTTCTGTTTCGGCTTTTTTTTAAATTTATTTTTTTTTTTTATTTTATTTTTTTTTTAGTGGAATGAAATTTAGAGCCTCATAGTATAACCCTGCCCCATACTGAACTTCTTCTGCCCAAGAATCTGTGACTACATAAAATATACTCTGTCTCTTGCTGTCTCTTTCCTTTGCAAAATGTCAGAACTATCTGAAAAAGGATTTTTTTTTTTTTAAATAACAGATACATGCTTCTCCATAGCATTATTTTTTAATTCATGACAGAAATACAACTAATAATGTGAAGTAAGTTTGGAGCTGACTTCCCTCTCTTTTTCCCTCCCAGCTGATTCTAAATTATACATCAAATATACATCTGGTCTGTAAGGTCAGTTCAATGAACTAGACTGTAACTTAAGATCCATAGAACCATTTGCACTGGAAGGGATATTCAAGATCATATAGATTAACCTCTGCATTATGGTAAAAATTTGGCAGAAAATTAACACCCTTGCATTCTAGCTGTTCCTCAGATCAGACAGGCTGGGTGTCACTGGGCTTAGTTTCTGATTATTGCAAATTCAGCCCTGTAAGCCTGGTAATGTTCAGTAACAACCTTTATGAGCACAGATTCACAAATAATGCAGTTTATTGAAGCAACAGAAATACAGATTTGAAATAGCCCTTGCTAAATGCACAAGCTGTGATAGAGCTCCAACATGAACAATAATATTGGGTCAACCCAGATAATAATAATAGTAATAATAATAACAATTGTGTGCAGAAGCTTAGCAAGAAGGCCTCCTCACTTGGGCGGAGGGAGAGGAGAGTAACCTGTTGATGGTCTCCAAGTTTTTTTTTAGGGTCTTCCTCCTAAGTAGGTGAAATTTCTACCTTCCTTATATACAGCACAATCTTATCCCACTCTCTGTCTTATGTATGGCATGATCTAGGTGGAGAGTTAAGTAATATAATAATATATGTCATAACACATACTTTATTAAGCTTATTAGCATATGCACTAATATGAGTTTTAATAGTTAAATGACTCCTTATCAGGCAAAAGTTAGTTTTTTGGCCATGTGTCCCTCAAAGTTCAGATCATATGACTTTGTTCTATTCTGTGCTGTTTCTCAGAGCCAAAGTAGGACCATCCTATCTCCACAAAAACTCCTTCAACCAAATCATTCTCTCTTGATGGCAGTGATACATATCTCCATGCACGAAGATGACACAGAAAGTACACAGTGTAGGCCACAGACAGTAAGCTACAACCCTTGCCTTGGTACTTGGCTGTCATCCCATGCCCCTGTGCTGTGGGTAGGGACTTCTTTTAGTAGATCAAGTGTTCAGTGACTGATGTACACAATAACCCTACTATTATTTTTCTACATTTCAAATTTTCCCCGATGCCTGGCAGCCCAATCCTGAACTCATTGAATGGGAAACCCTGCACTCACTGAGGTTTCACTGATGTCCCAGCAGAAGGCCTGTAGGAATGATGAACAAAACTCACACATGGAATGGAAATGCAGGGAATGGAAATGCACGAGATCACAAAACACAATATGCAAAGTGAAAATCACAATAAAACACAGCTCCAGATCTAGAAAGAATTGTCCAAAACTGAATATAGAGAGTGAATGGGAATCCCAGGAGGAGTCACACGGATGACTTTATTGTGCTTTGACAACCTGTTTTGGTGAAGAGGGATTTCAAATTCCCGCAGAATAAAAGTGCTTGGTAACCCCTTGTTCCTAGCAGTAGACTGGGTGCATTGTGATCTAGATAGTAAAAAAGAAATTTGTGGAAGAAAAGCTATATTGTGTAACCTTGCTAAGTCAAAGCCGTTTGGCTGAAAAGTGGCTCTGCACGTGAACTGAAGCTGGCCCAAATTTGTACCGACATGAAAGCAGCAGAGAGCAAGTCTGCTGTTAATGCCATTCATATTGTGCTCTTACTTTTCCATGCTCCACACTGGCTGTCCCCAGCTTCTGCCCATACACTATAGCTGTCTCCCCACTCAGCTCCTTCCTTTTGAGATCCTGTAAACTTAGTCTTGAACTGTACACAACATACATTTCACAATTTATTCAGCCTAGGATACTATGAAGGACTTTTTCTCTGCTTTATTAATCTGTCATGGTCTAACCCCAGCCAGCAATGAAGCACCTTCCAGCTGCTCACTCACTCACCTCCAGAGAGATGAGAAAAATGTAAAAATATGGTTTGAGATAAAGACAGTTTAATAGATAAAGAAAAAGCCATGCACACACGCAAAGCAAAACAAGGAATTAATTCCTCACTTCCCATTGGCAGGCGAGTGTTCAGTCATCTCTAGGACAGCTGGGCTCCATTACATGTAGTGGTGGCTTGGGAAGATAAAGGCCATCAGCCTGAACACCCCCCTTCCTTCTTCTTCACCCCACTTTATCTGCCTGAGCGTGACACTCTATGGTCTGGAATATCCCTCTGGTCAGTTGGGGTCAGCTGTCCTGGCTGTGTCCCCTCCCAGAATCTTGTGCACCCCCCAGCCCCGTCACTGGTGGGGTAGGGTGAGAAGCAGAGAAAGCCTTGTTGCTGCGTGTTGCTTAGCAACTCAAAAACAAGCCTTTGTTGTCAACACTGTTTCCAGCACAAATTTGAAACATCTTTGTGCACAAGCTAACGTAGTTCAGCCTTTTATGCAAGACTAGATTCCAGTTTTTTCAATCAAATGCAGAAGCTTTTTGTGGAAACTATTGGAGTAGTTTCACTTGAAATAAAACCTCAGCTTTGATGTTTTGAAGAAGTGAGCCTCTAAGACAGATTTTTATCATTTTTCCAAGACACTGAGGCCACGCTGAATGAACTCTTACTCTCACATGACAATAACTACTACAAAAGATACAGATACACAAGAAACACAGGAGTAACATAATTCACTAACAGAGAACAAAGATGCAAAAAAATACATATATGAAAATTACCTGGTTTTGTGGCAATCTGACAGACAATTGGGCTTTGTGGTGACTAATCCTGATGAAAAATTCTGTAACCCCATCATAGATGTGTTCAGCAGTACCAAGAAAATTTATTATTCTGTGAATGACTAAATTTAACAGAATTATTGGCAGGTTGCTAACAGTCCATTCTGCTATTTTTAGACTTTTGTCTAACTCACTAATCCATTTGACATTATTTTCTTTCTCCATTTCTGCTTCCAGTGATGGGACACCATAAACTTTTGATATGCACATATAATCAATAAATAAAATATGTGAAATAAATAGCTGATGCTATGGAAGAGAAATGTAACTGTGATAATTTGCAGTGCTGAAGTCTTTTCTTTTTTGACCTTCCTCCTAATTTTTGGGCAACTTAGCATTTAAACTTATAAAGCAGATCCTTTTGTTTTCTGTCAAACTGTGACTGCCCACTAAACACTGGCCTGTTTTTTTTCCCTCCTAGTAAACCACCTCCTCTTTCATTATCAGCAGCTCAGTTCGCTGTGTCAAATTTTTGCATGGAATTCCTAATCAACCTGGTTGCCATCCCATTCCCAGGTGAGAACTATTCACAAAACAAAATATGTTTTCTGCCTGAGATCCTAAAGCTCTGTTTTCCCAATGACCTGCTTTCCAATCAGTGGTATTCCTTTCTGCTATTCATCTCAGAATATCTGTTAGTTTGAGCACTTTGCAAATGTGGAACAGGCTAGGCACATGACATAGTAGGCATAAGTAGTTCAATAAATAGAGATGTTCTGTCAAATAATACAGAAGTCTTGATGGCATCTTATTTTGGGATATTAATGTGACTACTGAATGTGGTAGGAAATGTCTGGAGAAGTTTCTGCTCATTGGTTCATAGAAAAGACATCCACCTAGGACAGGTATGGAGATAATGGCACGATAATCAAGGAGGATGTTCCTTGTAATAAGGAATGTGACTGGTTCATCAGTATTATAACAAAATCAAATATTAGGCCACCTTAGTTGTTTTGAGATTTGATTTTTCATTATGAACACGTCCTAAGTTTTTTTCAAGCTGTCCATCTTACCATATAGCACATCGTAGAAGATACTGAACAGAACTCAACTCTTTTCCTTCTTTCCCCAGTATCATAAGTCATCTCAGCATGTTTGACAAAAGAAATTAAAGTCCAGATGTCCAACAAAATGTCATAGAACAGTGAGATGTGTCTCCCCTTTGCTGCAATCATAAATTACACATTTGAACCTCAGTTCTGAAAGTTAATTGGAAATTTGAGGCATGACAGCAAATTTTTTTCTATGGATAACAACTTATCCTTTGATCAGAATAGGAATCTGCTTCAGAGCTGGAGAGAAACCTGCTGAAGATTATGTGTGGTCCTGAGGGACACATGTTAATTGGACATTAGGGCAGTGACCTGATAATTTAACATTGGCTATTTCCAAAGGGACAATCAGTCTGGAGCTGTGCACACCTATCCCATGCATAAGATGAGCTGGTATTCACAGGGCTGAGTGGTTAAGGAGAATGAGAAATGATGAATTAGGGTTACAGATTTATATGCCAGTGGTGCATATAATGCATCAATGCATATATTATATGCCATTGGCATATAATGTCATAAAAATGACATTATACTTTCCCTGCAGTATGATTTTTCTCAGGCCACTCTTGCTCTTAGTTACTACATTCCCTTTTTCTGGCAGGAAAAAAGCTGCCCCACCCAGCTTTACAAGTGTAACAGGATTTTTTGGTTGGATGTTAATTTTATTCCTGTACTGGGCACTGGAGCCTAAACAGCCACTATGTTCAGTGTTCCTGCATACATACACACTTCCTTTTTGTAGTGTGGAACAATGTCTTACATAATTTAGCAGCTATCTCCAGCTAAGAACTACAACATCTATTCAGCTGAAGCCACAGCTATACATGCTTTGCCTGTAAAGATATTATTGTACATAGGCCAGTGCTCTCCACTACCACTTGTGTTCAGCAATGCACTAATTTTCTAAAGCCCTTCTACTGCAATATCTGAAGTGTGTAACTGCTCCAACTAAATTTTCTTAAAATAGTTATAACTGTTTGAGTTTTCCCTCTTACTTGTCAGAAAAGGAACTCCTTTTCTCCCAAATTGAGCAGCAAGGGTAAGTTGCAACTGGCTAAGACTGAATTTCTTTCATTACCTAGACTTATCCAGAGACCGAAGTTTTATTCCAGGGCTGTCCTGTTGAGTTCAATTCAATTAGAAGGGGGTGTGTGTGATATGGTTTTGCCCACGTGACTATAAATGGGTTTTACCTTTTCAAGCTCAGCTTTAAGAATAAATTGAGCATACCACGTGTACTACAACAACATACATGCATACCCAGTCAAAATACCTCCCCTCTAGTTTCCCTCCCAGAAATAGTGGTAGCAGGCTGGAAAATCGCAGCTGACCCACTCTCTTAGGGTCAGTGCACCCAGTTGGGTGAAACCCTTTGAGAATTAGCATGTGCAGTTCCTGACACCCTCCACTTATGCTAACTGTGAAAGTCTGGTGAGCACATCTCTGCCCCAAACAGGGCCCAGGCCAATGAGCTCAGGAATTCAGGCTGTCAGGGTGAAGGGATATGGCAAGATAATTTCAGGAGAAGTGGGATGTGTATGCCAGTGTGTATATGTAAAGGAAGAGATCACAAACTCAAGCAAGGATCAAAATGTTGGATTCACCTTAAGAGGTAATGCAGAGTAAGAACAGTGTTTCAGGATCAGGACTTAAAAATAGATGCTCTGTTTTGTATTTCTTCCCCTTTTAGTACAGAGATTTAGGATGCCATCAGTCTGCGAAAACATCAATACTGGTGAAATCAAATCCCACCATTTCTCCTCCAAACTGCAGGGACCCTGTTTCCCAGAGATCCCTTGAGATATACAAGATTAACAGCTATGGATAGAAGATCAACCGTCTCAGCTGAGAGCTAAGTGGGTAATTCCCTGAAATTCCCCATTCTCCTGCTCATTGGGGAAGCAGTAGTACCAGCACTGTGACTAAAGCAAGGAAATAGCCTTTCCCCCCTCAGTGCTCCCTGACTGCTTCCCACACAGACAGAACTAAGAGGAGAGAAGAGCATCACTTGAGTGCAGTAAAAGCAAGGGAAGGAGAGTATGGCTGAGTTGATGAATAAAGTACCATGAGAAGGTAGCAAATTCACTGAAATTTAGTACAGAAATAATAAAAGCAGTTATGAAAAATGAAGGAATAACTAAAGCTGCAAGAACCAAGAGCCATGCCCTGAGAAGCAAGAGCTGAAGAACACTATATATGAAACTATAAACCCAAACACCTCTGCTTGAACTTTGAGCTCCTTAACGTGGTAAATACCCACCCCTAGACTATGAGTGCCCCTTACTCACCTAAGCCCCTTCCTCATAGAACATGTGCATCGGAGACGAGAGAACACAAAACCACTGACTACAGCTGTAGGTTGTTGCACATACAGAAAATACCAGCTTTTTTATTGTTCGAAGTCCACAAGAATGAAAACCTGGCATACTGAAAGTGTACTAGCTTTGTGGTTATACCACCTAGAACCCATCTCTGTATTGATATGATATAAAATCAAATATTTCGACTCTGTATATGGATGCACGCAGGCTGAAAGAACCCATATTTAGGACAAGAGATTCATCAGGAAAACGAGGCGGTTTCAGGGTTAGAGGGAGCCTCCCATCCGGGCGGGTTCCTACCGCGCCCAACGCCGTCTCCCAGCGTCTTTATTGACGACATGAACACCCGGCTAAGAGCTCGGCATCTCCAAGGCGCAGGAAGTTTCAGCACCGAAGTGGAAGACCTGCGGACAGTATCAAGGCAGCTCGAAACCTCCGCGCATCGCGGACCCCCACGCCCCGCCCTACGATTTCCAAGGAAGGAAAAGTAGACTGCAAGTGAAAAAGCTTGGGCGGGGGGAGAGGGGGAGAGAGGGAGGAGAGGAAGAAACAAACGTACCAGGAAGTTCTTAAGCCTCTTCCGAGTGAACTTATATAAGGTGGAGTGCTTTTTTTAACCCGAAAACTGCTGGGCAGTAGAAAAGGCAAAGAGCGGCAGCCAATCTTTACGCAGCGCGGGCTTTTCGAAATCTGTCGGTCTCCGGGGCGGACGGAGGCGCTTCCGAACGCGGCTCTCCCGAGTCCAGGCTGGTAGGAGAAACTACAGGGAAGCGCAGCACCCCCACTGCTAACCCGCTCCCAAAAGCCGGGACGCCCTGAGCGCTGCTCAACTACCAAAGGGGTCTCCGGGCTCGCACCGATTCCTTGTGGATTACGGGAAGGGATTTGCACCAACGCCAGCGGATTCTCCTGAAACGAGCTGTGCTGCGGTGCTGACCAGCACCTGTAAAGAACAAGAGCGCGGAAATTTATTACGGAGTCCACCTTAAAGTAAGCAAGCGCAACGGAGAAAGGTAGGTTAAAATAGTAAGCGTGCACACACGCACACATAATAGAGACGTAAAAAAAAAAAAAAAAAGATTCAGCTCCTTTTGTGAAAACTTGGGTGGCTCTTAAAAGAGCCGTTGGGTTTATCTGCGATGCAGACAAAATTTTTTCCGAACAATTTATTTTTTCTTGGGCGCTGCCTTCTTCACCTTCGCTGCTTTCGGCTTGGCCGCCTTCGGCTTTGCTGCTTTCGGCTTCACCGCCTTTGCCTTGGCCGGGCTTTTCGCTGCTGCCGCCGCTTTCTTGGGCTTGGCAGCCTTCGTCGCCTTTTTGGGGCTCTTAGCCGGTTTCTTGGCCGCGCTGGCCGCCGGCTTCTTGGCTTTCTTGGGGCTCTTCTTTGCTGTCACTGCTTTCTTGGGCTTCTTGGCGGCGCTGGCGGGCTTCTTAGGCGCCGGCTTCTTGGGCTTGGCTGCAGCTGTTTTCTTCTTGGGAGCCTTTTCCTTCGCTTCTCCAGGTTTCTTGCTGAGACGGAAAGAGCCGGAGGCGCCCGTGCCCTTGGTCTGCACTAGAACGCCTTTGCTAACGAGGCTCTTGATACCCAGCTTGATGCGGCTGTTGCTTTTCTCCACATCGTAGCCGCCAGCAGCCAGCGCCTTCTTGAGCGCGGCGAGGGAGAGCCCCTTGCGCTCCTTGGAGGCGGACACGGCCTTGGTGATGAGCTCGGTGACGCTGGGCCCCGCGGGCTTGCGGGCTTTGGAAGCGCCCGCCGCTTTCTTCGGCTTCTTGGCGGCGAGAGCCTTAGCCGGGGCTGGGGCGGCGGCGGCGACATCGGGCGCGGCGACAGGAGCGGTCTCTGCCATTCTGCCTTGCGGGATCCGGGCGAACAATGGAGGCAACGCCGCCGCGGCCCCTTTTATAGCAGCGCCGCGCGCGCTGATTGGTGCGCCGCGCGCTGCCCTGCCGCCCGGCGCCGCGCCCGGTGTGTTTCTTCCCGGTCCAAAAAGGACTTTTTCCTCACGAAATTTGCTGCCGATGCACCCCGTTTCTGCTCGAGAGGAGAGGGGGAGTCTGTCCTACAAGCTAATGGAGTTTCCCATTGGAAGGAGCAGAAATGAGGGAAACGCGACCGCTGAAACTTAGTGGCATGAAGCCGCAGAGACCTCGGCCGAGAGAAACTTTCGGGTTTTATTTTAAATTAAAATTATACCATGGGCTAAATGAGCACAACTGGCGTGCAATCTTGTTCTTTAGAAGGTTTGCTACACCGCAGGTCAAACGCAGAGTGGTTTGGAGGGTTAATCTCAGAGTAAATTGATTTTAAAGCCGACGGAGTAACACAGTTTCGCCCCATGGTCCCAGGCGTGGATGCAGAGCAGGCTCCCTCGGCTGAGCCGCTTCCCTCCGAAATCACCCGTCTGAGTGTTGCTTCAGAAATCCCGGTGTCTGAGCTAATGCCCTGTGGGGAGGCGTTTGTGCTTTTGCTGCCTGTGTGAAAGTCGATGCTACTTTCCTTTTGCTTCTGTATTTCATTGGAATAAAGCTCCGACGTGCCCCTCTGAAGACTGATGTTCCTGTCATTGCACTTTCAATGTAATTTTAACGAAGTCTCTTTTATTTGTTAAATTCGGGAGTCAGGATAGTTGCAATTGCAGTATATCAGTTTTTTACTTCGTTTCCAAGGCAATTTTGCTTTGTTTTAAATACCAGTTAACAGTTTGCCTGCAACAGTGTTGTGTTTCATACACTAGATATCTGGGCTACCATCAACTCCTAAAAACATGTAAACAGATATATTCAACGCTAAAAGTAAATATAAAAGGGTGAAAGAAATGTAGGTAAAAAATGGAGTTCCCACTATCTGGGACTGTGAAAACAAAAAAACACAGTAACTTGAGTCTTTGTGAACTGTCATATTCTTTTCTAACGACCTGTGTTTAATTGGAAAAGGGCTACAATTAGAGGAAGTTCTAGAAATTTATAATACTGTTTTTTTAAAACTCTCTGTTTGAAGGTAAATGTTTAAAAACTACAGCTGAGTGAGATCTCTTTCAGTCATCTATAAAACAAAAGTAAATGCATGTTTTGGGTGATCTGGCTGAGATAACGATCATGACAGAACTGCAGTATACACTGCAGGACTGTGCATTGTTTATTTATTAAACACAGAAATGGGAAATTGCATTTAATGCCCATTTAATCTGAAGTTTATTTCATATAACGGAGGAGGATTAAGGCCCTAAGTGACATTACTGAACACTGTATCAGAATGCTGACAATGAGGAAAAGTTTTTGTTATAAACTAATAGTAGTAATCCCATAGGCACAAAGAATAGGGAGTTCAACACCTCCTAGAGGCACTAACATTTTTAATTAGTCTAGTCCACTGATATCTGGATATAAGTGGTTTGTTTGTGTCAAGCTCTTCATATTTAATGGCAGTGTTCTGTGAATTCTCTGGACTTGTACAAGGAGTATCGTAATCCTTATCAAACTTTGAAAGACTCATAGTAATCTTTCTATTTCCCCCTAATTCCTTTGGGCAGAAATGGATTCCGAGATTCCTGGAAATATAAACAGAATATCAACTTTTTCTTTGCTTTCATTGTCCCAATATTTTATTGACTTACTTTGAAACTGAAGTGTTTAGTGGTCTCTCAAGCCCATCATTGCTTCATATTACTGAACACTGGAGATAATCTCTACCCACCATGGGTGAGAGATTTGTGACCAAGAAAGGAGAGATTGATAGTGTCAGGTTGTGGATGCTTATAGAAAAAAAATCATTATGATCTTGCCTACAATGAAGACCAAAACAAAGATGGGCATAAAACCAGAACACAGGAAGGGCAGACCTGAGCATTGATGCAGAGATAATTTACCTCTCTGACTTTTTTATTCAGATGCCTTTTGCTTTTGGATGTTCAAACATAATGTCCTAAAATCATCCAAATATTTGTATTTTAATCCACTAAGTAGGTTTTAATTTCTCAGACACTGTAGATTAAAATTTTATTTTTCATCCACCGTAAAATATAACCCAAAACAGAGAGCAAGTGCTCAAATCAGCAACTTGGTGCAGTTAACGGGTATAACAGGAATGCTTCTCCGGACTTGGATATTCTCCTGTTTCTTTAGGCAGAAATTGTATTTGGGTATCATCACTCCATTCACCTTCCTTTCATTTTCTAAATCAGCAAGCGTCAATAGTAATACCGAACTATTTTAATAAAATGTTGTGAATTTTCTTCCAGGAAATAAACATTTATGAACTAGCACAGGCTTTTGCAAAGATTCTACCCAGAGATGTTGTTAAGAGGTGAATAGGGAAAAAGAGGGGGAAAAAACCCAGCATTGACAGCTTATTTTATTTGTCTGACAATTTCTGCATATAGTGCAAGGCTCATGGTGGGTTATGCACTACAAAATGCTCAAAAAGTCTGTATTCCAAATTGAAAGACATATCAATTTTATTTCTTTTTTTTTTTTTTCCCCTTGTACAAACAACATGCCTTATTGTCAGGAAATGGATGCATGTTTAAATCACAGAAACACCATTCAAATACAGGCAAAAACTATTTCTGTATCTTTCAGGTTTTGTCCACTAACTCTTGGGAGGACAGAAACCCTGATGCTCAGCTTACAGAAGCTCAAATGGATTGTAGCTTTTCATTTTTCTTTTTCTCTCCGATGGAGCAATAGCAGTTTCTGACATGGCATAAGACCTAAAAGCTGCTGCTGGAGCTGGCAAAGGGAGGAGAATAGGAAGGGCCATTTAATGGTTAGTCAACAGTATAGATCTACTAATAAGTATGGGTAAGAAAGAATCATTTCCCAGGTCACAGATTCCCAAAACTGATTGAAGAATGACATGCCCTACAATGGTTTTGTAACAACCATATTAGAGTTCCTTCCAGAGTTGTAAGGGTAGGATGGGAATGAGACCTTCTTATCCACAGGCAACTCACAGTTACTGCTCTTTAGAAACTCCAGATATGACACAAGCAGATAACATTTTGGTAGAGTGTAGTGAGGAAAGTCAAGAATATTTACAAAATTCCTAACCGATGTGGAATTTTTTTGCTTTTCCCCATAAGGCAAAATCAGTTCATAGGGTTCCCAAACTCCATTGATAGCAGTTAGCAGAATTCCTGTTACTATGTAACAGCCCAAGCTCTGAGGGTTTAGAGGCATACACAGGAACAAAGCCCAGGGCAACCCCTTCATACTGATTTCTGCTGTTTGCTGCAGATGGGGGACTTTTGAAATTCAGTTTACAGCTGCCATGCTCACATTTCACATGTTCAACAGTAATCCTCACTGATGAAACGTAGGAGGTCAACTTGGTGTTCAGAACATACAAATCTGAACTTCATCTGCATATAAAATTATTGTTGTGCAGATTTTCTGAAAAAAAACCCAACAACAAACCCCCCCCCAAAAAACGCAAAACACCAACAAGTGGAGACCAAAAAACGCCCCTAACAAACCCCACTGAAGAAAGCAACCAAACAAATGCATAGGCAATGGTCTCCATGCTGATAACTTATGGAGAGAAGAAGATGAGAAGAAACATGAAAAAAAAAAATATAAATGAAGATAACCTAAAACAACAGGTAAGAGAATTAATAAAAACTTTAAGATACGCTTTCAGAGTTTTTAAGCAATAATGAATACCATATTTGCTATGGTTAGCTGATGGCTATTATAAATGGTTGAGAGTTATTCATTATCTTCTACGGTATATATATATTTTCACATGGAATGCTACTTAAATGTGTTCAATAGCCTATGTAGGCCCCAAACTCATATCTGTAAAAGGCAAAAGGGAGAAAGAATAATAGAATGGTCACACTGTTTTTGACAATTATATTCTGCATGTGGTTAAGTTTGTTTTTAAAGTACTGTCATATAAGTTCCCACTATACAGTAAACAACATCAGAAGAACTAGAGACTACGAGTTCAAGGATTCCGTGCCCCTCACAAAGGCAAATAAAATGAAACCAAATCATAAGATCTCCACCCGTAGTTGGAAATAATTAGTAACAGCAAAAGATAGGTTATTTATATAAAAAACCTGACATTAGAAAAATAGACATGTTGTACTGCAGGCAAAGCAACACAGTAAAAAGAAAGACGTTGAAAATAAGATTGAAAGAGCAACAAAAATAGCAGGACAAATGTATGCTCCCAACACTTAAGACATCTTGTAGAAAATGCAATTTGAAAATGTGTAAAGACAATTATACAATGCCCAGAAAGTGGAAGGAGAGAGTAAGATAGGCAAAGTCGAGGCAAGGGCTCTGAGCGAGGCGCCGGCAGAG
>VYXB01000013.1:110471-182023 GCA_013397135.1 Pachyramphus minor | reverse complement strand
GGTACTCGACGTGAGTGAGAGAGACCGGCCGCCACGGCGCGGGCAGCGAGCACTCGCCGACTGCGGCCATCTTACCCGGATACCGGGCCGGGCCGCCGCGGCCAATCGGGGAGCGCTTAAGGGGCGGTGCGACCAATGGGCGGGGGCGCGGGGAGCGGCGGACCAATGGCGGCGCGCGGCAGGTGAGGCGCCCGCCAGCCCAGCACCGCCCAATTAAACACCCGGCCCGGGCAGCGCCGCAGCCAATCGGTTGCAGGCACCGCGGCCCGGCAGGGGGCGGGCGCAGGGAGCTGCATAGCCAATCGGAAGAAAGGCGGGCGGCAGAGCGCTTCGTCATTGGCCGGAGCGGCTGTGCGGATTAGCCAATCAGCGGCTCACAGTGGCGGCTGCTCTCAGCCAATCTGTGGCGGCGCTGCGGCGGCGGGCGCGGGGCGCTGAGGCGGGGGCGCGGCAGGAAAATGGCCGGGCTGGGGTCCCCACACACCCCGGCGGGGGCAGCCCGGGCTCCCCTCACACCTCTCACACCCCCAGTGGGAACAGCCAGGGATCTCCTCACACCGCCGGCGGGTCCCGCTCTGGGCTCCCCTCACACCCCTGGCGAGGAAATGGCTGGGACGGGCTCCCCTCACGCTCCCTCTGCAGCCCCCGCAGTCGCTGTTTAAAACAAACAAAAAAATAATAAAAAATACGTGTTTTTAAAATTAGAATCGTTCGTTTTAAAAGGGTATTACTACATTCACCTCCACCTTGCAGCACCACTGTACTACCCTGAGCACATTTCTACTTGCATCACACAGGAGTGATTTACTGATAAGGTCCAAACTCTGTTGAAAATATGTATTTGTTTGGTGGGGGTTTTTTTAAATAACACCAGGAAGAAGATGGATTTTTATAATCACATCCAGCTCTGTAAAGGACAAGCAGCTCCCCTGTGAATATGCACACATGAAAATAAAAGTCACAGAATCACAGAATGGTTTGGGTTGGAAGGGACCTTAAAGTTCATCTTGTTCCACCCCCTGCCATGGGCAGGGACACCTTCCACTATCCCAGGTTGCTCCAAGCACCTCCAACCTGGCCTTGGACACTTTCAGGGATGGAGCAGCCACAGCTTCCCTGGGCAACCCATGCCAAGGCCTCCCCACCCTCACAGGGAACAATTTCTTCCTACGATCGAAGCCCTGGAAGAAAATCAATTACATCCCTTAAAGGTTCTGCAAAGGCCAGGCAACACATGGTCCAGGTGACACCGTTTTTTGGTCCCCAAAATACCTTTAATTACTGAAATCACCCACTTTGAAGACCAAGCCAAAGGGATATTCCCATATGTGACCCCAGAGGTAAAACTTACCTGGGGAACCTGAGGAAAAGCAGGACACAGACAGTGCAGCACTGCAAGAGTCAGGTACATGAGCAGAATTGCACAGAAAAACTTTCAGAAGGCAAATCCACCTTCAGACCAAATTACCAAAGTTAATTCCATTAAAAAAAAAAAAAAAAAAAAACAGAAANAAAAAAAAAAAAAAAAGAAAAATAAATATGCAATAGCACTGCAAGAAGTGATAAACACAGGCACGGCATCACACCTTTAATTTGTGTCAGCAAAGCACATGGACCACAATTTCTATCCCTTAAAGTAAGATTTCAGAACAGGGAGAAATCTCCTTTTCCTGCAGGTGTAATATACCTGCTTCAATTATGATTGTATCCCATTAAACTCAACAGGCTCTTCAAACTGACACTCTCCTTGGCATGGCAAGAAGAAAAAATAGCATTAAAGTCTTATTATTTGGAAAGAAAGAGCAAATATTTACTGCAGGAGCTCAGTTCATCACAGTAGACTGCTATGAGGGAGCATGAGTGATTTACTGCTTTCATTATTCAAGTTAAATAAATCTCCTCCTTTCCAAGCTATTGAATGTAGAGTTATGCTGGCAGAGTGGATTACATTTGATCTATGTACCATGACAAGTACTGAAAATTGTGGGCTTCATTGCTGTATTCACCCACTCCTTCCTGAACAGGAGAAAAAAGTGTCAATACACGGGAGCAGCCTTTGCTCTGCTCCTCAGCATAAGAAAGCACAGAGCTGCTCCTGAGCTGTAATGAGTGTGGAGTCTGACTCCATGGAAACTGAGATAAACTCCTTTTAACTCTTTCAACTAATGATCAGGGTGTGGCGCCAGACAAAAATTTTCCTACTCATGAACATTTTATTTGCATACATCAGAGTTCATGACAGGTTTGCATTAATGCCAGCAGAGGCTTGGGGTTTTTTTATTATTTTAAAGCACAGGGATGAAATTTTAATCACTGTGGAAGAAACAGCCTATCTGATTCACTCTGGTTTCTGTATCATTTGAAAATGAGAGTATTTAAATCTATTGTAATTGCCTCAGAAGAGTGAAAAGATGAGTTTCTTGCATTGCTCAGCAGATGGGCAGCTCTGATACCAACCCACCGGCTTTGCTCTGGGTTTGTCTCACACAGTATGGGAGGCTGATAAGTGCTACAAGAACTTGGGACAATGTTTAAGAGGTTCTTCTCCTCAGTGGGATTCCTGTTATCACTTCATCACAGCCTACTACTCTGCACACACCACACCCCAAACCACCACAGAAAAATCTGAAAAAATGAAACCCCATAGTTTCCAACCACTGCTCAAAGCACAAGGAGCTGTTTTGTTTATTTTATAGCCTGCTTAGTCTATGGATGTGTCAGTAGACCCAGGGAAAACTCCCCATGCAAACAAACCCTTTTAAGTTTACATTTATGCCCTTTAAGTTCATAATTTTAACTCTGGGAAGAGCAAACCTTGTTCTATACCATCACTGGCACCAAAGGTGTCACCACAATTGTCACCTAAATTAGAAACCAAAGACTAAGTTTCTAGCATGTGTTGCCAGGAAATTTAGAAACAAAAACCACAATCAGTGAAGGAAAGTTTTATTTGACTTGTAATGCCCACATCCTAACATTAAAGATATTAAAAAAAAAAAAATTAGCTGCAAAGAAAAAAGATAGAAGCAAAACAAGAACAGATTTTTACAACTTTAGGAAATCAAGAAAAAAATAGGCACAAGTTTACATTCATTAGTTTCAGATATGGCAGAGGAATGTTCTACTGAAGAGGGGTAAATAAAATCCTGCTTTCCCACCTCCCTGTATGAGACAGCCCAAGTCATGCTCTTCTAAGCCACACTGATCTTGTAGATACAAGGCAGATTTTTCCTCATAATTTTTTTATTAATGTGCTTTAAAAATCCTAAAGACCTTCCTAAAGCCATTTGGCATAGTCTCTACATACATACTAAAGTACTGAGTATGTACTTTAACCACTGGTGAAGCTTGTTACAACCTCCACATAAAAAATGAAAGTCATGCATATTTTAAATTCTGTTTAAGCATCAGAAACTACTGAGGGATTTTATTTCAGAGCTGCTAAGCCACTTTAAATCCCCATCAGTGTTAAAATCTTGCAAGTGTCATCCCAGACTGATTTAACCCCTTGAGAATAAGGGTTCATGATAAAAAAGGCAAATGTCTCATCTCTAAGGATTCTACCTGAATATGTATCTCTGCTACTAATGCTGAAGAATTTCCTTTGCTAAACACAATATGCTGGGGAAAGGATTTTCTAGGGATCTCAGGAAGCCAGAGGGCAGGCAGATGTTCTGTCATAACCTTTTACTCTACCCAGCAAAACAGGTGAGTCCCAGACAGTCACCATTTAGGCTGAGCCCTGCTCTGGGATCAGTGGAAGCAGCCAAGCCTCTGCTCAGGGTTGGATCCAAAGGAGCTGAACACAGCAGGTCACTGACCACCACTCCTGAGGCCAGGGAGAGCTTCCTCCATAGGAATAACTCCTCTGAGCCCGCTAATCCTTGCAATTCCCTCCAGAGGCTGCAAACACCTCTCTGCCTTTCCTCTTGAGCTACACTGGGACTGGGGAGGGACAAAGAGCAGCAATGAAATGAAACATCCATCCCAGTAAAGATAAAACCAGTTTGTCTCGGCAGACAACCTTGGCTGGGGCAGGGCCCAGTCAGTGTTGTGGGCAGAGAGGGAGAAAATGCTCAAGAAGCTGTGGAGGTTTCCGAAGCAGATTCCTCTTTACCTTCACCGGGAGGGCAGCAGTGCCCTACTTGCAATAAGGGCTAAGGAAAAGAAAAGCAGCAGGCTGTAATAAAACAGTCTTTGTTCATTAGATTGATTAGGAATTTACAATTTCTCAGCTTAAAAAGCCATAGTGCAAGTTAGTGTTTGCTTCAGGGGGACCCTGTTTCAGCCTCCTCTCCTGCAAGGCTGCAGAAAGCCCAAAGTCAGCAGCCAGTGTTCTTGTCTGTACACAAAGCAGGCAGGCTGCCCAAGCACTGAGGCCAAAAGACACTCAAAACAGTAAATAAATACACATAAAACAACTCTAAAAAATGAGCACTTAACAGCACTGATTGTTTAGAATTACAATCTGTCTTGTTACATTAATCTTCACATTTTAGCATCTTTTCAACCACTATACAAAAGCTGCTGAAGCGACTCTTTCTTCTAAACCAGCCATAGAAGAGCACAAAGCACAATAACCATTTCTTTTTTTTTTTTTTTTTGCAAAGTAACTTGCTTTCAGACTATACCATCCTTTTGAATCACAGTTTACATGTAGCAGGCGTGTCATGCTAATACAATGTCCTCTGTTTCTCCTCGTCCTGCACACTGCCAGGAGCAAGACAACTCAGAGACCTTTCCTAGTTTCCACTGCTGTCTCTTAAATCCTTCTCATAACAGTTTATTCCATGTAGCCTCACTTGGGGCAGCTGCTCCTCATTTCTGCCTCAGCATTGTCCTGTTTATTGCATTAATCTGGTTTCCAGGATAAGCCACATCAGCCTGATGTGCTTACAGAGCACCAGATGTTACGTGCTCTACACTTACCCTCTTGCAAACATCTCAGGAGCATTTCAGGGAACCACAGAATGGGTCAGATTGGAAGGGACCACAGTGGGTCATCTGGTCCCACCTCCCTGCTGAAGCAGGGTGACCCCAGAGCACACAGCACAGCACAGCACATTTATCTGCTCCTTTTACATTCTCCTGTTTCCTTTTTTCTCTGTTTACTTCCTACCTGCTTTTACCAGCAGAATCCACACTGGATACCTAAAGAGGAACAGAAGATTTGTATTCTCCAAGCCCATGCACTGTCTTTCCACTTACATGGAAATTCCAGATTCTTACATATTTATTTTTTTTCCCTTGCAAAAATATGGCTTGATAAGACTTGTGTCTTTTACCTGGAACAGAACAAGGGTTACTCAATCAGCCTGGGACAAAAACAGCGAAGCTCATGTTTTTGTGGAAGTCCTGAAGACCTCCCCATTCCAAGGGTGGGACTTGGAGCTTCCTGTGGACTGAAACAGGAGAATGCACAGGCTGGACCTCAACCTTCACCTGTGCCAGTCAGAGGGCTCAGCAAATCACTGCAAACCTCACACAAAAGCCAGGACTGCCTCAAGTCAACAGCATGAAGCTGAGTCAGAGGAGGTTTAGGTTGGGTATTAGGAAAAGGTTCTTCCCCCACAGGAAGGATGGGCATTGGAACAGGCTCCCTAGGGAAGTGATCACAGCACCAAGCCTGTCTGAGTCCAAGGAGCATTTGGACAACACTCTCAGGCACAGGATGGGATTCTTCTTCTGTGCAGGGCTGGAGATTGGACTCGATGACCCTGATGAGTCCCTTCCAACTCAGCATATTCTATGATTCTGCAAGTCCAGCACACTCCACTGCTGCTGTCCCACACAAGTATCCAGCACAGCTCACATCCCAAAGCAGCCAGATTCCAGGTGCTGGCCATGCAGTCAGGATCAGAGCATTTGAGGGGATCCAACCCCAGCAGAACCACGTCACACACACACATTCCATCATCAACCAAAACTACGCGGTGTTTGTTAGGACTGACAGGCTACCAAGAGTCATTTCCTCTCTAGAAGCTTGACCCCAGCTCTCCAACTATCTGTACACACAACCCCTTTTGTGCACACATTCAACCTCTACACCTCTGACCACCTTGTGCATAACAGCAATAGGCACCACGTTACAGTGTCTCCCTTCTGCACACACCTCACACCTCCTACCCAGCAAAAACCTGCTGCAGGCTCCTTCTGAAATCCAGCAAGGCACTTCAATGGATGGTAAACACTTTGTGCATGCACAGGCAGGATGCAAATCCCCTCCTCACACTAACTTGCCCTGGGGGCAAACACAGACCTCAGCAATCTCCTAAGCAAAGATTACCACAGCACAGACCCTGTCAACTGGTCTGCAAAGAGCAGCAACACCAAGGGAACAGACCAATTTCCCTAGAGCTTCAGACTGCATTTTACTTCAGTGCTTTACAGAACTATTTCTTCCTCCCCAGGAAAGAAATCTTCACTAGTCACATCGCATGTGTTAACACAGGGAAGGTAAAAATCAGCAGTAATTAATGTCTGTAGGAACACAGCAGAGAGGAACGGTAATAAAAATCCCAAAGCAAGCAAAGCCTCCTCGAGAAGCTAATGGTCAAGTGGAGATTCCTGTTCCACAATGGACATTCCTGTTCCCACACCGTAAACATCAGGGATTACCTCCCAGGAAACACACAGGCAAAACAGGAACGTATGTTTGCCCTATTCCAGAGAACTGGCAAAACTGTGGCCCCCCCAGGCAGTTCAGGACACAATGTATATATGACACATTAAAAGTAACAATAATAAAAAGAACAGGAAGGTGGAACAAAGAAGAAATTCAAACCATAAGCTGGCAAGTGGTCCTGGATCCATCCCAGCAAACACTACTGGCTACAAAAAGCAGAAGGTCCCGCCAGGTGTGTTGAGACAGTCTAGGTGCCACTGCTGCACGCTGCAGGTAGTTTTATCCACCTCTGGGAGGAAAAGGTCCTTGTACAAAAAGTATTTTCCTCCCTGACATCAGATGAGCTCCTCCTTCAGTGGCTCTGTTTCCCTGGGGAGCGTGCCGTTCATCTCCGGGGAGCTCTCTGTGCCCAGGTACCCCAAGAGGATCTCGCTGCGCCGCCGCGACAGCTGCAGAATGTCTTCTGCCAGCAGCTGCACCGTCGTGTACCTCACATTGTCGAAATCAAACATGTCCTTCAGATACTGCACTATCTGGTGCTGCAAAAGAAAAGGGAAGGTTTACAGCCAGGCCACCTCCTTCCACCTGCCAGCACCAGCTGCCCAGACTGCAGCAAGCAGAGAACCCCATAAGGAATTCTGCACATCTGCCACCCAAGCAAAGAGCTGCGTCAGGCTGGGGGTTACACTGGTGGATAGATCCCCTCATGCCTCTGGAACAGGGACAGCAGAGCTCCTGAAGCCAGGAAAGCAATGCTGATGCCCACAGCAATATCCATGCAAACCTTTAATGGAGGCAACACATTCTTACGTCTCCTAACACTATCAACCAGAACACGAGGCTTCAGGCTTTAAGATCAAATATAAGATCTCCTGTACTCTGAGACAAAATATTCTTTCAGCATATGCACCCATAATATTTTCCAATACTGATGGTATAAATTGATCTCATCACACATTTTTGCTGTCAGCTGTGGTAAATTCTGCTGGGAATCCTCATCAACCTGAATTCAGCAATCTGCGTCTCAAAACCAAGTGACTTTTAAAAGGCTTTTGGAAAGAGTCGAGTTTCTTAACGCCACATCAGTCACCAAGAGCACACACCTGCAGCTCTAAGCCAGCAGACAGGAGTCCCACACAGCTCAGGTACAGAAAGGCCACCTTACCTTGAAGAAACTGCAGACTTCAGACAGCTGCTGCTTGGGCCCCAGAAAACCAAAGGCGAGAACAGGACTGACATGCTCCGATACGGAGTAGAAATGAGAGATAAAGCCATCTGGTACCTGCCACAAGAAATACAAGAATTGGTTGGTCTTCATTCTCAGACAGAATTAGCAGCTTATTCCATATCAGCCACCAAATTCCCTGCCAGAAAGCACCTAACTTCAGTAACTGAAGTTAACAGCTATTAGGAACATCTCTTCCTGCAGAACTAAATTTATCTTTTAGGTCCCCTGAAGGATGACTACCTTCATGTTTCTAAACTACTATTTCAAGAAGAAAATAAACAAGAAAATGAAAAAGAACCACCAGCCAGTCTTTATAGTCTCTATTTAAAATCTCAAGCCCAAGCCAGAGAAGGAGATGCAAATATCCAAGCCAGAGCTACTGCAGGACAGCACCAGCACAGCTTCCAACATTCTCACTTCTCTTTGTGCCACCTCACAGGGCAAACCCTGTGGTACCAGCTGGCTGTGGGATCGAGCTGAAAACCTGCCAGAGGCCACAGACCCTGTGGCAGAAGTGGGGTTGTGAAGTTGCAGCTTCCTGTTCCCCAGGTTCATGAACTCATCCACTGTGGTACTCTGGAAAGTCACAGATTTAAGTGAAACTCCTCAGGTAATAACTAGTCAGCATCAGTGCTGGGGAGTGGAGGAGTGGAGAATGTGAACATTCCTTGCTCTCATTAAGAGAAAGGGAGAATAAACTCCAACTCACACAGCAAAATACTGGCATGGCATTGGAGCAGTGACAGTAGGACCCCAGTGCTCTAAAGCATCACAAAGAATGTGACTCAGTTCAGTCTTCTACCACTTAAGATTTTACATTTTTTCAAATACATTAGATTCTTTCCCTTTTAATTCATGTTGCTTACCATCAGAAGCCTCCTTTTTGCTTTCAGAACTGACCAGCAGGCAGTTGCCAGAGCCTACAATAAACAGAGAGACTACCAGTTACTGGGATTACATTAAAAAAACCCCCAAAGTTCACCAACACACTGACATCAAAACATCAAAGCAGTGGCCTGTGCCAACAACTCTAAAATGACAAAATTGAAGTGAACTGGAAGCAGATTCAGCCACTCCAGATCCATTCCAGAGAAGCCGAAGGGTTTTTAGATTTCTAATATGATCTGACATAGTTGCCCAACAGCCCACGATCCACTGTAAACAGACAGCTGTTAAAAGGTGCCTCCCAACCATCTTATTGTCAGTCTATCAAAATTAAACATGCAGCTGGGAGGGCAGGACTAGAGGGAATCACTGCAATTTGAGCTTCAGTGTCTGGTGAGGTACCACCAGAATGAATGGCCACCTGCTAACACACATATTTTTCCCTACATTTTGATCCTCTTACTCTCATTCATAAAAATACGTGTTGTCATGTTGTAACATCTCCATGGCATCGCTGATAAAGGCCCCCACAGCAATGAAGCCTGGTTGCCAACGAGATTCTTCCAAAACAAGGGAAGGCTTTCCTGTAAACCATTTCCATGTACCAGAAGATGGTTGTTCAGAGAAGACGGTGTCCAGGAAAGCACAGTATTTATAAAGAGAGAATTCAGCTCAGCCAGAGGCAGACGAGGTTATGCTCTTTTCTAGCCCTGGCACTGAGATCTCAGGCTCAGCACAGGACTCCCAGTTTCACACACCGTCTCCTTGAAGCTGTCGGAGAGCCAGCGGTTGCGCAGCACGGCCAGCACCGAGGAGGGCGGGTTCTCCAGGTCCTCAAAAGCATCCATGAGGATGAAGTCCAGCACAATATCAAAGAAACTCATGCACACCACCTGTCAAGGGAGCAGAACAGTCTGTAAAGGGAACGGGTTTAAAAAAAAAAAAAGAGAGGGACTTAACGCTTTTGGTTTTATGCAACAAAATGTAGCTGAAGTCAACGTAATCATATTTCAGCAGCAGCTCTTTCACTCCTGGGCCTTTCCTACATATCCATTACCACAAAATCACAGAATGGTTTGGGTTGGAAGGGACCTTAAAGATCATCCAGTTCCCTCCCCTGCCATGGGCAGGGACACCTTCCACTAGACCAGGTTACTCAGAGCCCCATCCAGCCTGGCCTGGAACACCTCCAGGAATGGGGAGTCAACAGCCTCTCTGGGCAACAATTATCTTCCAACTCCTCTGCAACTCTGCAAAGATAATGTCTTTACCAACCCCTCTTCCCTCCAGCTCCTGCTGAGTAGTCGGCCAGGTCTCTTGTTTCAGTGCGTAACGCAGCATCTCCTCATAGCTTTCCAGGAAAGCCTTGGGATTCTGGGAGAGCAGAGAAACAAAACACTTCAGAAGGTACAACAGCTGTGGGCACATTTCAGCAAAGTTTGACTACTCTGTTTTGAGCTATCATCAACATCACAACAGTCACCAACATGCAGATGAAATTTTCTTCTTCCAGCACAATGGACAAACTCTGGGCTGGGATGGAGGAACAAGTGTCCCTGTGCTCAAGACACAGCTTAGTTGTTACACAAACTTCCTACCTTTTCAGCCTTTGTCATCAGTCCTATCACCATCTGCTTCCCAACCTCCCCAAAAAACAGTTGATTGCTTTCATCCTCCAGCAGCTCCTGCAGAGGGAACACAGAATTTGTGTGAGCACCTGCCCCCACACAAATCCTGAGCAGGGAAATAAAAAAGGGACAGGACATGAAGCAGTGCAAAGCTGCACACACCAGTGTTGTTAACTTTTAATAAGCTGGAGTCTAGAAAATAAAAATGCTTTCTCCAGGATGCAAGTTTAAAATCAGGCTGAAAGACTGGAATTGTCAAGAACACTGGATGCCGCTGTTCAGGCTCCATACGCTGCCAGGAAGTGGATTGTGGGAAGAAAGAAACCTTGCTCCCCCACCTCAGAGGTCTGACCAGTTGAAAGCTCATAAGTGAGAATAAAAGCTCTGAAATTCCCAAACTTCCCAGAACTAAACCAGCATCAGTGGCTATGTAACCATCAGTCCAGCTGGACACAGGGACCAGGGGATCCTCTCTCTTTCCAAATCATACTGATCAGAATGGGATTGTGGAATTAAACAAGGGGANCTCTCTTTCCAAATCATACTGATCAGAATGGGATTGTGGAATTAAGCAAGGGGAGTTTGGGCTGCTGCTGCTTTGACCTGCTCTAGAAAGGCAAAAACTTCACTCCTGCTCTAGTGGAGGAGAAAGTACTGCTGGCAGGAAAGCTGGGAGCCTGGAGCTGTTCTCACCTGGAATGCCTGCCTGACACAGTGCAGCTTCGCCAGGAAATCCTGGTCACTGTAGCAGCCAAGGAGCTCCGTCCTAGAGGGAAAGGGGGAGGATTGTATGAATTCCAGTACTCCTGATGTTGGTGTTCCTACCAACTACTGGTCCCCTAAAATCAAAAAAATTAATTCCCAGTCTGTGCATATGAAAAAGGGAAAACCACATTCCCTTTGTCCAGCTCCCTGGGGAAACACAGCTCCTCTCCCAGGCTGTTACAGTGCAGGGCTATGCCAGTGTCCCAGAACAGTCACATTCCTATTACTAATTTCCTCGGACAATTACTTTTTCTTAACATGTGTGTCCTAAAATCTGGGGCTAATTCCCTGGAAAAGTCCAAACCAGCAGGAAGGATGCTGTGAATTTAGGACCCCAAAGGGTTTCCCTGGTTATGGTGCTGCTCAAAGGAAAATGATGTGTTGACACTGCCCAAAGGAGCCTCGACACAACTGGCCCCTCACCTCAGCGTCCGGCACGCGACCTTCCCTTCCTTCACCAGCTGCAGGGCTTCTTCATATGCTGCCACTGGCCTGGAGAGGTGGAATGGCATTTCCTCAAAGGGGAGAGAGTCAAAGAGCTGCAGAGGTGGCAAGAGACATGGGGAGAGCAAAAGGATCTTGTTAAATATTTGCAAACACTCAGAGACCGCACACAAGCAAGACGGGCCTGCTGCGTAGAATCGCGGAATCTTCAGCGAGCGGAGTTTGTCAGTGACAATTATTTCAGGCAAAAATATTTCTTTTCCCACCAAAAGCTGTCTCAGCTCTGACACAGCTCAGTATCCCCTAAAATTTACACAGCCAAGTCACCTTGTGTTAGATAGCAATACTTTCCTAGCTGTTATACCATGTTTTCTACAGTAGACAGGAAGATGACATGGAAGAGCTGCTTGGAAGAGCCTGCACCACCCCCCTAATTAAGAAGCTTTTCCTAACATCCATCATGAACCCCCCAGCTTGGGGCTCTTGCTCTGAGTTTTATCATCTTCCTCTACCCAGATGTGTCTGGCTCTGCTGCCTTTGTGCCTTCCCTCCAAGCAACTGGACTGTGGCACAGCTGGCACTGAAGTCACCTCTGCTGCAGAGAAGAAGGAATCCTCAGAAGCTGAGCTGTCCTCATCATCCGTCCGGAGCCGCAGCGATCCATCCGCCAACGGGAGCATTAAAGTCTTCTCTGGAGGAGGGAAAGAACCTGGATGTGTTGGAGTTCATGGACCACCATTCCTCTCCGCTCCTGTGCTCTCTCCCACCCCCACAAGCAGCCCTGTGCCACTCCTCCATTGCCTGGCTTACAGAAAAGAAGTAAAACCAGATAAAAATCTGCCATTTTAATGCATCTCCACCCCAGGTGCCTTACCCAGATCCAGCAGGATGCTGTCTGATGGGAGTGAGGATCCAAACTCTTCCTGGAGGTGGTAAGCTCGGTGCAGGAGTGACTCCAGCTTCTCAGCAAACTCCCTTTTCTGGGACTCCTCCTTGAACATACAGAAATGCCACCCTTAGTTAGCCAGCTGGGCAGGGACAGATTGACAGCACAAAATACAGGAGGGAATTTTCAGTAAAAAATGGGATTTACAGTTTGCAGATTAAATGATTAAACATAAAAAGAGGAGTCATTAATCCTACAATGCAGCTAATAATGCACGGGGGAGAGAAGCTTCTACACAGCCTATTCAAACCCTCTGGCTTTTGAGCTTCACAATTTTGTTTTCCTGTTAAAAAAGGAAGAAAGAACTAAAGAACTTTAACCTGCCATCCAGAAAAACAGGTATTTCAATGAGTTACAGAGCACTTAATTCTCCTGACTTGTGACTTTAGCCTAATTTCAAGAGGAACTCTCACATCAGGAAACCTGTGTTGAATATAACAGAGTATCCAGCACTGGATAACTGGATAACAGAGTAAGAGTCCTTGGATTAAGGCATAAGCAAAGTTTGCTGTGAGCAACACAGGAAGACAGGGAAAAAAAGGGGAGAAAAATAAGACTTACACAGCATCCTGCCTTCATGCCCCTGTGTCTGCATGAGTATCTCACCCAGAAGACAGAAGCATTAACAAGAAGCACAAAATCTATTTTGATAAGGAATCAACTGGTTTTTAAGGCAGTTTTAGAAATCCTACAGGACTCTTCAAGGAGAGCCAACAACAGCAGAATCCAGATTTGACTTGGATAAACATCTATCACAAAAGACAAATGTCCCACAGACTTACTACACCAGGCCCTGCTTACAAGGGACTGGGAAGATTTTTTGCCAGCGAGAACTGGAGATGTGGGAGTGCAACAAATTCCACAGCCCTGAGCTACAGCAGCTCTTTTTAGCTTTGTGGCTGTCATTGAGCCATTCCAGTTTGGATCTTCTCTTATCCCATGTCTTCCCTGCATAATCCTCAAGTCCAAGACAGCAAGGGGCTGTCCTAAAATACTGGAATTCCCAGGAATCCCGGTTGATTCATCCCCAGTGAAGTGACAGTGACCATCAAGATGTCCACTTTCAAATGCATTAAAAAATGAGAGAGACAGCAGTGGCAGGTGAAGCAGTGCTGAATTCATCCCAGCCTTTTCCTACCACAGGCTCTGCCATGGGAGGACACGAGTGACAGTGAGTGACACAAGGCTGGAAGGTGGGCAGGAAAGCTGGGGAACGAGGGGGCGAGACGTATCAAAAAGAGAAAGAAATTAAAAACACCCACTCCCCATTGCATAAGGAAGCTGCAGATACAGACAGCTCTTAAACAGAGTCTGGCCCGACTCTGCCCTTAATTTGCTGTCCTTTTAACCTCCCACTAATTACTCCTTCCAGCACCCAGGCTGGCCTTTCAGCATGTTCCCCAGCTGGCCACTGCAAGGGAACAATGGTCACCTACCTCTGAAATGTTCTCAGATATGCTCTCCTGCTGTTTCCTGCTGTCCCAGGGCACAGGGGTGCTGGTACTGACACTGTCCCTCTGCCTGATGCTCAGTGCCTGTTCCCATTTCTGCAGGGCCTCCTCAAACAGCTCCATGCCTGGAAATGCAACCAAATAGCAGCTGTCAGAGTGCCAGGCCACTCAGGAACAGAAGTACAGGACGAGTCTTTGCTTATTCAGACAATCCACCAAAGAGGGAAATGTCCCCCCAGCTGAAAGGATAAAAGTATTTCTTTCCCAATACGGTGCTTTTTGGATTAAGTTGAAGACAATATCCCCAAACTGGCTAAAACATCAGCCTTCTGTTATTTCCAAAATACTGTTCTCTGCACAAGATGGGCCTGTGATCAAGAACAGTATTTTGGAAGTAAATTACTCACTGACAAACATAAAAGTATTTTTAGGAGAAGATGGGATCTTTATAACTAACAAGTTTGAGAACAGGAGAGAGCTTCCTGTCAGAGCTCTACATCGAGCTGCTGGTGCTCTGTGTCAAGTCCCACCCTCTTCTTGCTCCCACAGCTCCCCCAGGGTGATGTCCCCCTTGTGCTTGCTTACCTTGAACATAGAGGCTTTCTGCACTGGCATCACCAATGGCTCCAGCATCTCCCATTGCCTGGGCCTCCCACATTCCTGCAGGTGTTGCACTGGAGGAGTTGACAGCCACAATCTGCAGGGAAGGGAGCAGAGGGCACCAAATTGAATTCTCTCCAAAGGCAACCATGGTAAGACCACCACAAACACCACCAACAGTTCAATTTTAACAAAAAGGGATTTTCCTTCCCCATGTTTGCCCTTGTGCTTCCCTGTATTGGTGCTCCCTTGCCTGGAAAGGGGGAGATATCAAGGGTTACTGCCCTCCCTCTGCTTGGGAGACGTGTTCAGGAGGGGGGCAAGGTGAGAATTCCTGCCCTTCTCCACCCAGCACCACAAGGGTGCCTTCAAAAGCACAGAAAGTCATGTGGGAAATACCTCCCCAACCAATTTATGCTGAAGCTTCATTAGGAAACTTGAGCTGGACAGTGATGAGCACAAGCAGGAAAGCACTGATGGAGGTGACAGCCTGGGAAAGCTCCAAAGCAATCACTACCAAGGCACCAGGATTTTGATGGAAAGCTCATGTCAGCTCCGGCTGTCTGTACAAAAACCACTAGAAGTGGCTGGGGGGGAAACAACCACAGTCCAAACAAAGGAACAGATTCCCAGCAAAATTACAGCTGAGGAATCCCCAGAGGGCAAGGAGAATCCTGGCTCTTCTTTTTGTAACCAAACCCTCTCCAGGGAGGATGAGCACTACAATCCACACAGCAAAGTGTCAGCTTTGTCTGATTTCCCACCAGGGCACCAATGTCTCCTAAAGTCTGACCCAATAAAGTGCTGGGTTCAACACTATCAGTGATCAGTGCTTGCATGTGTCTTAGAGAAACTTGAGCCTGGTACTAGAAAAAAGCTGCAATAATCAGCTCACAGATGAATTCTTGCCCCACCTCCACTGACTGATCCCTGTGGAGCGTTAATAAATCCCTTTGAGATCCAGAACTGCAAATCATCATTTCACTGGATGGCAAAGAGGAGCCCCAGGAAGCAGATGAGACCACAGGTAAAACCTCCAGCTGTGCAAAGAATGAGCTGTTTGTCCATCAAGGAACATGAAATCAGTAAGAACAGTGCCACAGACTCAGCTCCCACACAATGAAGGGGGTATGGGAGCAGATCCATCCCTGTGGGAATATCCCCACCCAGGCACCAGCAGTGGAAAAAGGAATTTAGATAGTTTTTTATCTGAAGAGAAACAGACTTCAGCAATACAAAACCTGGGCAGGATCTGTGGGACTGGAGAAGCCGTGGGGGAATTAAATGGATGTGAAAGTCCCTGCAGGAGGAATGAGGCCAGAGCCTGGTCCTTGCTGACATGTCCCATCTCATCCCAGTTCCCCAGGGAATGCTGGAGCAGGGCTGTGCCGGCACTGCCGCCTGCTGGAGACACACTTGGGACCGCACAGATTTTGGCAACTTTTGATACTGTAACTAAATACAGTAATGGTTGCACATCCTGGAGGGTGCTGGTGCCCAACAGATCCCTTCCAAGGGGTGATTTTTCCCTCTCCTTCCCCAGCAGTGCCACCCAGCCTCCGAGACCCGGTGACGCCAAGGGAGGGTTTCACCATCACAGCCCTTCACTTGTGCCCCTGCTGCTCCAACAGAACGTGAGGCTCTGAGCAGTGGGGATGTAAAACAGGTCTTGAAGCCACAAACACTTCCATTTTACATCTCACAAGAGGTGGATATAAGCACTGATGGTTTTTCCTGCCTGGTTAAGCCTGAATTACCTGTATTTATAGGCTGCGTTGGGCTTTGGAGGAGGTAGAACGACAAGGCTCTGTTCTCAGTCTGTCCTGTTTCCTGAACAGAGCTATCAGATTTTGGCAGCCAATTTGGTTTTGACAACAAAGCAACCTGTGATCAGCCCCAATGCAGGGGCTGCTGGGCCACCCAAACCCCCACCCCAATCAAGCAAACATTGCTTTCAGACCCAGCAACAACCCAACCTCACTCCTTCAGGGGGTCACAGAGGAACTGTGCCCATGTCCCACAGGGAAGTCCCTCCTGCAGCTCCTTGTTGGCCAAAGAACTGGGATGTTCCCTGGAGTTCCTGGCCACAGGAAGTTGCTGCTCTTGTTTCACACAGGGAACTCCACACACTCAGCGCAAGGTTAATGACGGAACCCGCCCTACAATTACTCTGTAACCTGTTCTGCTCCAAAGGCTTTGGCATTTTCCACTGGCCAGCACAAGCCCAAGGACTTGGTGATCTTGTTACAGGTCCATGCACTCACATCTCCCAGCCCCTGCCAAGAAGGTCCTTACCGAGGCGAGGCTGTGGGAGGAACTGGAATGTTTGCTGGGCTCAATGGAGGAAATCCCACTGAGTGTGTCATTGCTCTTGCTGCCAGGACTCTGGACTCTCCTGCTGGAGTAGCCTGCAGTTGGGAAGGTCACACAAAAACAGGATTTTAGGCTCAGGTGATTCGAGCTGTGAATAGGGAGGGGGACATCTGTGCAGTGTGACTGCAAATGAGAAAAGCAGCATCCAATCCCTAAAAATAAGTCATGGATCTCCTCTATGCTCTGTTTTGCTATGAAACACTAAGAAAACTGCTGTCAGTGGAAAACTGAGGCTGAGGAATGAATTCACTGCTTATGGACAGCAAGAGGCAAGTAGAAAGAACGAAGGAAAAACCCATCCACCTTCCCTTCTGCCAGGCAGAGAACACACATTGCTCCCTTGGTTATTATTAAAAGCACCTAAAGATTTTCATACACTTTACAAAACAAATCCTTAATCCCTAAAGTGCTTTGCTGAGGACTTTGACCTGTTTTACTCCAAATATTGGGCAAGTAAAGAAGCTGCCCAAGGTCCAGGAGCTGCCACAGGACTGGACAGACACTCCTGACTCCCCAGCCTGGCCCAGGCCATCCTCCCTTCCCCAGAGCTCAGCACAGGGCCCTGGGTGAGGCGTCACATTGGCATCACCAGATCAATATGCAACCAGGTCACCCTGTGCCTGGTCATTATTATCAGGGAAAGCCACAGGCTGTCTGCAGGAAAGGGGATGGGAACCGCAGACCTTGGTGAAAACCTCAGTGCCACATTTTTTTCTCCCAAAGACTTTGTGCTCAGCATCTCTCCCTTTCCTCCCCAAACTCTTGTGTTCATGGCACTGAGCTTCAGGCTTCTCATTTCATTGTGCATTGAAGCACTACACAAATGCCTTTGCTTTCCCATCAGGAACTTCCCGTGCCTCCCTGAGCACCCTCACAGAAGGAATTGGGGAGGTTTTCCCTTTGTGCAAGGCTGACCTTTCTTCACGGAGGAGACCCTTCTGGTTGGCAGGATGGGCACTGTGATCCCTCCTGGTTTAAATCCACATTTCTCAGGAGCGATTTGCTTCTTCCGACAGCGCCGGCGCTTCAGCTGATGAGCTGCAAGAGCCAAGGCAACTGTCCCCAGGGCTGTGGCAAACAGCACCTTCCTCAGGCCTGGAGAGAGTCTCAGCTGAGAGAACACAGACTTTGAACACAAAAGATAGGAAAGAGCAACAGTGAAAATCCAATTCCACCACCTTTTTTTTTTTTTAAGAAAAAAAAATACAGTGTTAAGCACGAGATACCTTGGCTTTCCCCTCCCACCCACAGGCAGCGCCTGCCACGCAACAGAGACTCAGCAGCAGAGAAAACTGCAGAGCATCATTTTGACAGGACCTGGAGAACTTGGTCTCCATCCTCGTCACCAAAACACGCTGCCAAATTTGCACACAGCCCGTAGCAGATGCAATCCCAGTTACCCAAAGCCAGCTCTGAAACCCTGGCGTGCTTTAGAAAGCTGAGCTTTACTGCTCCAAGCATTGCATCACTACACGTGGGAAATATGTTACTCTTCTTTCAAAGAAAGGTCTTTTTTTAGCACCTCTGATGAAGAGAGAGATTGAACCCAGAGAGGTTGAATCCGCAGGGAGGGATGTGGGAAGAGCTTCTCTCCCCTCTCCAAGCCCACCCTGAGCAACTTTCTTCCACCAGCCCAAACTCTCCCAGCCCTCAAACTCTTCCAAACCCTCAAACTGCAAACCCCCAGCAGCACCCCACTGTGCCTCCACCCCTCACAACCCCACAGAGCAAACCCAAGGACTGTGTTGGGAAAGCCTTTTGTTGTACCTGCCCAAAAGTCGTGTAAACAAACACGGGGATCTCTGCCACGGTCATGGCCAAGGCCTGCATGATGGACATTCCCTCTGTCCTCCTAAATGCCATGTCTGCACGGGGACCTTGGCACCTCCTGGAGCCGCTGAGGGGAAGGGCACTTGTGGGGGCTGTGGGAGCTGCTCACAAGGGAATCCAGCTTCTCTCTGACATCTGGCTCCTAGTCCTGGGGTTGGCCTTCATCCAGCAATCCTCCTCCTGTGGGAAGAGGAGAAAACTTGGGTGAGTGAGGATACACAGGGCCTGGCCTCCTTGTACTGCACTTCACAAACCACACACCAGGTCACTTGGAGCAGCAGTGCCCAGCAGCAGATCTAAACCATCTTCTCACCAGCAGCAGCAATTCCTTTGCTTCTCCTACCAATCACAGGGGCACATTCCCAAACTGCTCTGCAGCAGCAGCACGCTGGGATTTGATACCTGCCAGAGATTTCTACACACACCAGAGCTGGCTCCACATGGCTGGGGGGATTTTGTTTTCAATCCCCATATAAAAAACCCACTGCAATTATTAAAAATAACCACAGACATGTTTTCACTGTCAAAACTCTACTTTCTGTTCATCACAGCCCTGCTTCAGAGGCACCAGCCAAGAGGGGTTTAACCAGGAGTTCACTCAGAGTTCTGCTGGGAGCTGGGCCGGAGCGATGTGCTCAAGGACAGAGCTACAGAGAGCATTGATGTGTGACCCCAGCGCTGTGTGACGACTCCCTGCCCCTGCCCGACACCCCCTCGCCCCCCACTGCCAAAACCCGTGCTGGGAGCACAGCAGGGAATGGTCCTAAGGCAGAGGGAGCGCGCCGGGACCGGACACGGGCTCCCCCCAAGGTTAAACACAACGCTCCGGCCACAGCACAGCTGAGAAGAGCGAAGTGCAAGAGACCCCGGGCACAGCAAACAGCCTGGGGTCCCCGCGCCGGGAGGGCAGGGGGGGAGCCCCTCCGTCCACGCATCCCCGCATCCCCCCAGCCCCGCTTTACAAACCCCCCCACTGCGGGGAGCGCCCCGCGGGACCCCCCGCACCTGCACTGCNCACCGCTGCCGGGGGTGCGCGGACCCCGCGAACCGGGCGGGCCCCGCCACCGGCCCCGCTGCCCGCCATGGCCGCGGAAGGGCAGCGTCTCCTTCCCCCGCGCCGCAGCCCCCCCCAGGGGGCGGGGCCTCAGCGAGACCGCGCCCCCAGAGCGCCCTCCCGCCCAATGGGAGCGCGCCCGGCTCGGGGGATGCGGCGGCGGAGCCCGAGGGGAATGGGGCGGGGCGGCGCGGCGCGAGCGCACATTGGTGCGCGCTGACAGTTCCCTCCCTTAAAGCGGACACTCCCTCCGCGCAGTTGACCGGAGTGGGAGACGGACCCCACAGGTATAAGGGCCCCTTTGAAGAGTCGCGGGGCCGGTGCTATAAAAGGCGGTGGCGCGGCGGGCGCGGTGACAGCGGGGGTGCGGCGCGACCGGGGTGGCTCTGCGGCCGACATGGAGTTCAACGTGAAGAAACTGGCGTCGGACGCCGGGGTTTTCTTCTCCCGCGCCATGCAGGTGAGGGGGGCCGGGGCGCCATGGCAATGGCAGGGCGGGGGGAGCGGGAGGACTCGCGGGTGCAGGCCCAGGCAGGGCCGGGGAGGTTTGGCCGCGCCCGGGAGGGCGGGAGGGGGTGATCGAGGCTGGGTGGGCCCGTCTGGCTGAGCTGCAGTCCCCGGAGCATCACTCGCAGAGGCATCACCCCGGTAGGGTCCCAAGGGAAGGGCCCTGGAGATGATGCTCAGCAGGGACGGGAGTGCGGGCGGACACTGTACCTGAGGGTTGTTGTTCTTAGAGAAGCCGATCTCGCACACAGCTGCTGTTGTCCGTGCCCACACTCACCGGGAAAGGGTGGCAGAACTCTGGAACAGGATGCCCAGGGAGGGCGTGGAATCTCCCTCTCTGGACACATCCCAAACCCACCTGGTTCTGGTGTCAGCTGCTCCAGGTGACGCTGCCTTGGGGTTGGACTGAGGGATCTCCAGAGTTCTCTTCCAACCCAAACCATTCTGTGGTTCTGTGCAATGCTCCCTGTCGCTGGGAGGGTGTGGTGGAGGTGCTTTGGGGCTGCTCTGCACTTCAGCCCCTCGTGAGGAGCAGGAGATCACCTGCCCCGCAAACACTGTGCTGTTCTTGGGATGGAGCTGCTGAGATGGAGCAGGTCGGGTCTCTGTGGGCTGCTGTGGCAGCAGGATCATCCCAGGGAATGGCTGGAGCTGTGTCAGGGGAGGTTTAGGCTGGATATCAGGAAGAGGGTGGTTGGGCACTGACCAGCTCACCAGGACAGTGGTCACAGCCCCAAGGCTGCCAGAGCTCAAGGAGGGTTTGGACATCGTTCTCGGGGACAGGGTGGGATTGTTGGGGTGTCTGTGCAGGGCCAAGAGTTGGACTGGATGGTTCTTGTGGACCTCTTTGAACTCATGACATTCTGTGATTCACAAACTTGAGATCAGGAGCTGCTTGTGGACAAAGTGACCCCCCTGGAGCTGCAAAGATATTTGGGTACCTCTGAGCAGCAGGCGGTGAGACAGTACCCACCTCTTCATAATAATGGAAAACTGCAGAGAGTTGGGCAGGAGAGAGAGAGAGAGGCAGGTCAGGACTGGTTGGGATCCTGCCTGGAAAGTGAAGTCCAGCTGGTGGCTCTGGGATTGGGCTTCTTGTTCCACCTCTTGTGTGGGGGCTGGTAAACAAACATAGCAGAGCTGCCTCGTTCCAGACCTTCTGTGCACTGGAGTAATTCTGGCTCTATTGGGAACTGGTCTCCTGTAAGCAGATATCACCTTCTGTCACCGTGCCAGCAAGTCATATGCCATGAAAAAGGGAGATATTAACTACAGGTGCAAAACAAGGAGCAGATGGGAGGCTTAAAGATGCCGTTCTCATGCAAATGACCTTGGTAGCAGAAGAAAGACTGTGAAGAAATCTCATGTTTAGAAGCCTTATTGTAAGACTCTTATAAGTGTTTTTTAGCTCCAAGGCGTAGGAAGGAGACAGGCCTGGGAACAGTGTCTGCACACAGTGATTCCAGAGCAAGGAGGCGTTTATAAATTGTGGCTTCTGCCTCTACACCTACTCCACTGGCTCGTACATGAATATTCATGTGCCTAATTAGAGTAGTAATTTCTTGAAACCAAAGGAGTGCTGCTGCTTGTGGACAGTGTGCAGGTGTTGGTGTAAGGAGGAGAGGCTGGAAGGAAAGAGATCACTGAGGCTGAAAAAACCCCACTTTGTGAAGTGTGATTGCTGGGGGAATTCAGCCTGTTCATGTCCCCACTGAGTCCTGGAGTGGGTGAGCTCTGCCCTGTCTCCCCCCAGAGCCACAAGTGACAGCTGAGGTCTGTGTGGGCATTAAGGGCTGGGTTTTAGCACTTTTTAGCACTGCAGATCTTACAGGAGATGAGCAAGACCTGTCTAGAAAGAGCTGTTTTCTGTAGCACTGGAGCTGCTTTCTCCAGCTCCAGGCATTTAACAAAGTCATGTTTTACTGGAACTGCAGCGACTGGGAGATAAATGGACTGGCCATTATGTGCTGTACCACTCAGACAGCATTAGCTCCTGCAGTCTCCCTCAGCTGTCTGACCAGCACACAAGAGCTTCACTCCAGCTGGAATTAGGGCCCAGCGAGGGGGAAATGAGGCAGAGTGTGGTCAGCACAACACCCCTGGGGTGGCTCAGGGCAGGAGCAGTCCTGGTCTGAGACCTGTCAAATACAAACCAGTGTAGGTGGCTGGGTGAAGGATTTTGGACTAGGCTTGACCTACCCCAACAAAAAAAACCTCAAAACCCCACTGCTGCCTTTACATGGCTCTTGAGACCTCAGGCATCAGTTAGCAGTACTCTTCAGAAAAGAAAAGCAGACTGTTCAAGCTGGGGTTGGAAGCTCTGCTACCCTGGGAGTGGGGGACAAGGTTCTAAGCTTGGGCAGCTGCAAGGATATAGAGCTTTTGTGGGATTCAGCATCTCACCTGAGGGTGTATTGTGCTGACACTTGAACTACCAGTTGCAGCCATCAAATTCTCAGAGGGGCTGCAGCACCTGCAGACAGACTTCAGGTCACTCTTCCTCTTCACTGAAGAAGGGTCTTTCTCTTTGATCAGCTGCACCTTCCAGTTATCAGGGAGTGAGTGGGTCTGATCCCAAACCTCAGCAGAGGAAGCTCTTTGGCAACACGTTGGATGTCTCTGTTCTAGACAGGCTGCAAGCCAGGCTCTCTCAGGAAGGTCTGGAAATTATTGTAGGTGTCTGTCTTTTATCAGTTTTGATGTAAATGGCTCTGGGTGACAGTGTGAGTACAGCTCTTGGGTGCTTGTCCCACTGCTAATATCATTACTGTAGCAAATAGAGATTGACTTTATCCTGAAGCCCCTGCAGACTGATAGACTCCCCCATCTCCCTGAACTCTGGTGGTAAAATAGACAATTTCATTAATAGATAAAACAAACCCTCTGCTTACTGACCTTACTGGGGATGACACCTTAAAAGTTCAAGATCTTGGTAGGGGACACAGGCAGGACAGCTGACCCAAACTGACTAAAGGGATGTTGCAGACCGTGTGACATCTGCTCAACAGTAAAACCTTAGAGAAATTAGAAAGGGAAACATTCATTATGTACAACATTTCCCTTCTGGAGTCACCGCTGCTTGTACTAAGGCTGGGAAGTGGCCAGATATCACCTGCTGATGGGAAGTAGGGAATGAAATCTTTTGGTTTCCTTTTCTTCCACATGCAACATTTGCTTCATTAATCTGCCTATATCTTGACCTATGAGGTTTTCCCATCTTATTTTCAACCCCCCTGTTCTGCAGAGGAGGGAATTGATAGAACAGCTTGGTGGTCACCTGACGTCCAGCCAAGGTCAACCCACCACTGCAGTGGGTTTTTTTCCTCTCCTAAATGCTTTGTTCATGAGTTAACCAAGCTGTCCTGGTAATGGCTTCCTTCTGTCCTCTAGCACAGTTTCCCTTGGCTCCCAGCCTGGCTTTCCTGACTCCTGGTGGCCAAATACTCTGTATCTAATCCAGAGGTATTGAACTTCAGATAGCTTTTAGACACTAAGAGGCTGTGGCTCCTTTCCTACTGCAGCCCTGTACCAAGTGGGAGGTAGATTTGCCTCAGTTGATTCTGTTGTGCCTCTGATCACTGGAAGATCAAATGTTACTGTAGCCTGGGCATTTTGAGCTATTTAGAGGCTTCAGAAAATCCAACAGCCAAAATCTGCTGGCAGGTAGAAGAGACTATTCTTGGTTCAAGACTCCTGGCCCTGGTTTGATCTTCCTAATTTAAGGTGGAAAGTTATAAGTAATGTCCAGTTGTGGAAAAATGGGTACCCTGCAAGTGGTAAAAGGGCCACCAGGTCCTCTGCAAGGGGGCTGCAGCTACCCTGTCAGAGCTCACAGTGCACAGGCCTGGGCCAGATGGAGGAGGAGGGATGGAAAAAAATCACAGGAGCCTGGAAGAGGCAAATATCAGCTGGAGCAGCATCGCCCAAAACAGCTGTGGTGGTGGCATAACGCAGTGGGAGCACTGGGATTTTATTTCCCTGGCTTTTGAGCAGAGAAAGGTGCTAATGCTTTCAGCAAAGGCAATAACATGTGCTATTTTAAGCCTAATCCTGGTGGCCTTAAGTCAGAGGGCCTGCAGTGCAGGGGGACTCCTCCAGCTCAGCACTTCTTACTGACCCTCCTGACATCCCAGACATGTGCCTACCAGCTCTCTTGAGGGAAGGAGATTTTCCCCAAGCTGTGAATGCCCAGGGCAGCTGCCCTAACTGCAGTCCAGCATTGCCTTGCTCCTTTTGGGTCTGTGACCCAAGTGGTTCTCTCCTGCTGGGTCACCCTGTTTGCCCACACGGGCCCCGATAATGTATCTTGTGTTCCTGCTGGCCAGCCAGCCTTCCAGAGGAAACCCAACCTTTGGCTGAATTATTGATGGCCTGGAATGCAGCTCGACTCTCTCCTCTTCCTGGAGAGTGAGAGTGGCACTGACAAAAGGCTTCCCTGCATTATTAATCCCCCCTCAGCTCCCAGTGCTCCACTGGGTCAGCGCAGGGACGTTTCCTGAGCCTCTCAGCTCTGCGACCTGGCACGTGATCCCAGGATGCAGATCCAGGATGCAGGAGATGTTGACCCAATCATCATGTTCTAGAAAACAAATTGGAGTAGTTCTGCCACAGCAGGGTGGAGGAGCTAAAGGTTCTCCTCAGCGTTGCAATTGCTTGTGCTATGGCCCTGCCTATCTCCCCGTGGATCTGCACCAAGTAAATCAACTTGAGAAAACCAAATAACACTCCATTTGTGGCAGTCTGCTGCAAAATACAGCAATGCCTGTAGTGCAGGAACAGCAAGATATAAGATCCTCTAAATCTTTTACAGGGAGGAGCCATGAGTGTATGATCAGCTTGTCTGTTCTGCACCTCTTGGTCTCAAATCCTGGACACAAATCTTGTGCCTGTGCAATGAAAGTTCTGTGTTATGGAAACAAATTCTTAGGAATAGAAATCCCTGCTGTTGTACCCTGCTTTTCACTGGGCAGCCAGGTAAGAGGGGACCAGCAGCTAAGACCTGTTGCCACCTAAAAGCTCAGATTTTCACTTGCCCCAGACAAGAACCAGCTCCTAGGATAGGTCAGTGGCACTTACCTGCAATCTCCTGCTCTGGCTGTGCTTCCAGGAGAGGTTTCATCTGATCTCCCAGCAAGGTGCTCCTGCAGGAGATGGTCCTGGTCTCCCCTGTACCTGATGGCACATTCCCACTGGTGCTGTGAAGTTGGGTGGGTTCTGTGATCAGTCTAAAAAGCCACATTAGAGGTCATGTTGAGCTGGATCAGAGACTCCCCATGCACAGAGGAGGAGGGGGATGTGTGGTGCAGGGAGAGCAGACACTGCAGCAACCTGCAGTGAGGTACCAACTGCCCAGGGCTGTGCCTGGGCTGGCCCTCAGCACATCTGACTTCTGGGCAGGAGTCAGGGAGACACTGAAGAAATTAGGTATAAGTGGAGTCACAGCCTCCCATGCCCTTGTACCGATTCCTGATGTTCATGCCCTGTTCCCCAGCACTGAAAGGAAGCCTGAATAAGAGATTGTTTTCTGGCCTGACCCTTTGGAGCCACAGGCTTTGACTGAGATTCCTGCCCATCCTCCCCTTCTGGCATAGCCCCCATGATTGCAGTGGTGCTGCCCTCAGCCTTCTTGCAAGGCAAACAGCTTCAGAGCCTGACCTGAGATAAGAACTGAGTTTTGAGTCCTGGCTGAGTTCTGTGCTGTGACCCCAGTGTTGGGTTACACGGAACATCCTCCAAGGACAGTGATGCCAAAGATGCTGCTTGTGAATAAAGCAAGGGAGCCCAGAGCTGTTTCAGGACACTGGCAGTGGCACTGGGGAGGTGCTGGAGGGCTTCAGCAGTGATCTGACACTGCAGCAATGCTGTAAGAAGCTGACTAATTTCAGCTGATAAGAAACTGGGTTTACGCTTGACAGCTCCAGGGCAGATGCTGGTGCAGGATGAACCTAAACTGCAGGAACAAGAGATGGACTTGAAAGTGAGATGAGGTCTCAAAACGCTGTCTGGGAAAGGGGGGCGAGAGAGGCTGTTTTGCATCAAAGAGTCTTGGCTTGTTTAAGAAAGCTCTCAAACAGATGACTCAAGAATTGGTGCCAAATACCTGGGAAGTCCCAGTTTGCTGCATGGCAGTGACTCAGCCCAGCCTGGCAGAGTCTGAAAACAGCCCTGGGCTCCCAGCAGGGACAGGGGGAGGCAGCGACAGCCACTCACTCATCGTGTGTGTGTCCCCCAAAAACAACCACAGACGTGGGTACAAAACAAGGCAAACACCCTCTCACCTTGAATATGCTTTTACCTGTGCCCAGGGGTCATGGCAAGACCCAGTTAAACTGACATGCCAGTAACCAGGGGCTGCTGGTATAGAGAGAGCAATGAAGCCACCCCTGGTCATGCAGGGAGTGCAGGGGGGAGTGTGACTGTCCTTGCAGCTCAAGATCTGTCACCACCCACATCTGGCAAAGCACTTCACTGGCTGGAGATTGAATCGTGCCAGAGCAGGTCACTGTGTAAACACACCTGCAGGGCTTGTGTATCTCAGACATCTGGTGACAGGCAGGGCTGGTAACAGGACTCCCCAAGGCTGTTTGCCCCTGCTCCAGCCAGCTCCTTATCTCACTTGGTTCCCAGCTCTGTGCTGGATGGGAAAGGAACAGAGCTGGCCAGAGAGCCATCCAGGATGAGCAGCAGACACCAGACCTGTGAAAAGGACATCTTGGACCATCTATTGCTGAGCTCTGGGGTAGAGGAGCAGAGAAAAGGTACAAGTGGTACATCAGACAGTTGTATTTTCATCTCAGAGTTGAGCCAGGCTTTAATCTCTTGGCATCTGACTGTACCACATCACCACATCCTGGTAACTCAGCGGTGGCTCCAGAGACCAGCAACAAGGTCAAAGGACAACAGGAGTGGGAGGTGAAGGGAGATCACACCTTCCATGAGGTGAAGGATGGCTGTTGCTCTCCTGCATGAAGCAGTGGAAGCCATGTGCATATTTAAATAGATCCCTCACAACTACAGTATTCTTGCATCAGACTTATTAGGAGTTACTTATTCTGGAACACCTCTCAAACCTGGACTCTATTTTTAGCCTGATGCTTGTTCTAATTTTGGGCAAAAATTTGCCCTCTTCACCCATAAGGTGCCTGGGAGCAAAGAATGACACCATGAAGGCTTTTTAGCTCTATTCTAAGATAAATACACAAGACAGAAGCAGCTTTGCTGTCTCTTAGTAGCTCTGTAGCACACTGTAAATCTGCTTTGGAAGGACAGACCTAATGATTCCCTTCTTCTTGCAGTTTACTGAAGAAAAGCTGGGCCAGGCTGAGAAGACTGAACTCGACGCCCACTTTGAAAACCTCCTGGCCAGGGCAGACTGCACAAAGAACTGGACAGAGAAGATCCTGCGTCAGACTGAGGTCCTGCTACAGCCAAACCCCAGTAAGTCCAGCTTCTCCCAAGGCTTGAAGGACAAATATCACTTGCAGCTCAGTGCTAAAAGACCTGCCCTCTGGCAGAGAGCCCTGATGCCTTGAGTTTGTGGGAATACGAAGAAGAAACGTGTCTGCAGGGCCTGTCCTTCCTTCTCTGTGCCCCGAGAGGGGACCACAGCCTGACAGTGCTCCTGAGGAACAGGGAAGGGTTACCAGTGCACCCCTGAGGACTGCATGGGGTGGGATTCCCTGAATGCCCCTTCAGGGATCCCTCTTTCAGCCTCTGTGGTGTCCTTGTTCCAGGTGCCAGAGTAGAAGAATTCCTGTACGAGAAGCTCGACCGGAAGGTGCCTTCCCGGGTCACCAACGGGGAGCTGCTGGCACAGTACATGACAGAAGCAGCCAATGACTTTGGGCCAGGGACACCTTATGGTAAGTCAGCCTGGCTAATTAAGAAGTCCTAGGAATTCATCTCCTGTTCCCAGGAGAGTATCCCTAACAGTGCTTTGGGTTAAGACATCTGCAGCACACCCCGTAGGGAATCAAGTCTTATTTGCTCCCTGACTTCCAAGCTCCCTACTCCAGGGGAAAAGGGGCAGGAGTCTCCCATTCCCAAGGCAGTCCTCAAGTCTGGCAGAGCTACAGAAGAAATAAAGACACACAAATCCAGGGAAGCTTGTGGAACTGCTTACAGGACATAGAAACTGTTCTGTGCTGTTTCTGTGGCTTTCTAAACCACCCTGAACAGGGATTTGCAGTGAATAGCTTTAGGTTTATCCAGTTTGAGCATATTTTTCATCCAGGGTGGTGTCTATTTGCACAGAGTTTCTCTAAATTCTGAGCAGGAGAGCCATCCTTTCACTACATCCTGCAAGTGGAGGGTGGAAATCTTTCTCCTGCAGAAAGAGGACAGCAAAACAGACTTGGAAGTTTGGTGCTTAGCTACAAGCCTCAACAGGCCCCCTCCTGACCACACAGAACATCTTTCTGTTCTTAAATACTAATAGTTGTCTCTTCCTGGGGGAATTTTGGGCTTCCTTAAGCAACAGACCTGCACAGAAACACAGCCTTCCCTTCCAGCTGTCCTTGCCTCTGCCACAGGCTTTGTTGCTGCTCTCGAGATCAATAGTTGTTCAATATTGAATCCTGTTACAGGCAGAGCAGCTGTAACTGCATCCATAGCCCACGCTGCCTAATCAACTCATGTTTTCTGCTCTGATGCTTTTTAATTTGCTGCTCTGTTCCTGTGCCTCTGTTTTATGAGGCAAAGAAGGATCGTTCTGTGCAAGCAGGTGGAGCAGTAAAAGGACATAAGTGCCTCAGCAGATAGATAAGATCAGAGCTGCCCTAGGAGCAGTGAGAAGAGGCTGCAGGCCAAGAGCAGACCACAGTCAGGGCTGGAGCTGGTGTGGGATGGGCACAGTCACCTCGCCCAGACAGGGTCACAGGAGCCTCGTGGCTCTGGGGGAGTTGGCTGAAGCCAACACAATGTTCATGGGTTTCTACCAGAGCTGAGGGTTCCTCTTATTGCAGGAAAGACCTTGATAAAAGTTGGAGAGACCCAGAGGCGCTTGGGTGCAGCGGAACGGGAATTCATCCACTCTGCCTCCATCAACTTCCTGACCCCACTGCGCAACTTCCTGGAAGGGGACTGGAGAACCATCTCTGTGAGTGTGGGAGCAGGGAAGGGGGAGGTTGTCACATCACTGGAGTCAGGGAAGACAGTGGGAGAGGGAAACAGTGCTGGAAGAACCTGTTCTCTTTCCCTGTGAGAAAGGGTGACTCCACATCTCCCCCGTTAAAGAATGCAAGGATGGGAGTGTATCAATCCCGGATCTGCTCAGGGTTCCCTCTCCAGCAGGGAAGGATTGCCAGCTGATGTGCATGAGGAAGGTAACTCATTTCCCAGCTCCTGCACTGGTGGGCACCACCCACCCAGATGTTGCCCTGTTTCCAGAAGGTTATCCTGTGTCCCAGGCAGCCAGGCCCAAAGCCCTTCCTCAAGGAGATAAACATAACTACTTCCTTCTACCTGGCATTTTTTGAGAGGGAAATAGATTCCATTCCTAGATGATACCACATCCCCTTCCCTCCCCAACCCTGTTCCTGGGCTGTCTGCTCTTACCCAAGCTCTGTCCCTTCCAGAAAGAGCGGAGGATCCTGCAGAACCGCCGCCTGGACCTGGACGCCTGCAAGGCCAGGGTGAAGAAGGCCAAAGCTGCCGAGGCAAAAGCAGCGGTAACTCTTCCCCTCCTTCCCCTCTCTGTCCCTTCTGGCCCCAGGGTTCGGCTCACGTGGTCAAAAATCAGGTTGCCCTACTGTGTCCTGCCTCTGGCAGGCAGGGGTGGGGGAGTTCCTTTTCTGGTATGCAAGGGAACTGGGAGCAGGAGCCACATGTGTGTTCCTGAGATCTCCTCCCTTGGGAGAGTTGCTGAAACAAACAGTTCTGAGCTTCCAGAGCCTGGAAACTTGTCCCAGGCTCCTGCCTCCTGCCTGCTCAGGGTTGCTGGATGATTTGTGCTACTGACTAAGAGGCTGCTTCTTCTGAGGACTTGCTGACCTTCCCTGGGGATCTCAAAGGAGGCAAGAGAGAGCTGAGCTGGGAGGTGCACAAGGGAAAAGTTAAGATTCTGCCAACTCAGTCTTCCCCAGGCAGGAATGCTGCAGGAGCCTGTAAGGGTCAGCCTGGCTACCAAGATCCTTCCTTGAACCTCTCTGCTCACTCACTTCCTGGTGTTCTCTAGAGCCTTCTGACTTCAGAGGGAGTGACCACACTGGGCACTGCTGGGGTCCCTGGATGAAGCAGATTGTCATCCTGTAGTGCTCTGCCTGTTGGCACTTGCCAAGTTCTGCTTCTTGCTTGGGGCAGGAGCTCAACTGGCAAATGTGTGCAGGCAGAATGGGCAGCAACCCTTGGCAGTCAGTCCCTGGGATGCACTGGGATACCAGTCTAGGAGCCCTGCTATGAGCCTGTGTTCTAGCCATCTGCTCAGCTGGGCCTCTGGCCTTGCAGCTCCATGGATAACCAGTTCCCACGTGTTTTCCCTTTTCTCCAGCTCTAACTACATCCCTGCCAGATGGGGAAGCTGTGCTAAGCTCAGGAGGCTCCATCAGCAGGTCTGACAGTGCTCAGGTCTACACAGGAAAGCTGGGAACAAAAGTAGGAGCTGCCCTTTCAAAAAGCTTCCTCTAATCAGTCAGGTCCCCCAGATCCTCTGAAGGTAAATTCAGGGGTCCCAGTTCCCTTCTGGAGGGGACAGTGCCCCAGTCTGAAGGAACTGGTAGCCATTGCTTTATCTTCAAACTCAAATCAGAGCAGGAATTCAGATACCTCCTGTGCTTCCTCCCTTTCCATCCTCCTTACCTTGCTTCCTACAGGAAGTGATCCCAAGGCCTCTCCCCTGCACACACCCCCTTGGGTGAGGGACTTCCCTGTAGGTGGAAAAGAAAGGCTTGGTTTCCCCCTGGCATTGCTGGGGTGTCCCAGGCAGGTGCAGAGCCAGTCCAGGCTTTCCAGGGTGTTCTCCCCAAGCCAAGTTTGAGCCATTCTGTGCTTTGAAACACAGATCACAACAGCAGAGCAAACTCAGCTGCTTCTGTGGGGACCCATCTCTCACCCAACTTAGCTTAAAGATGAGGTCTCAGGGCTCTGGGTGCCTCCCTGAGGCCAGAGGACGAGGTGGAAGCTCCCAGCCCTGGGGAGAACTTCTGCCCCTGCTCTAGAGACCTTAACCTTAACTAGACCACAGCATTCCCTGTAACATGCCTGGAGTCCTGTGTCACACCTCCCCATCCAAACTTAACTATCCCCAGTATCCCAGCTCACCCCTCTCTTGCTGCTCTTCCCCTCTGTGGTGCAAACTGGTGTTCCCACAGCTTCTGTCTCGTGATGACCCTCTGAGTGCTGCTGCCCAGATCTGGGAGCTGCTGTTGGAGCATCTGGGCTTGTGCATTTCCCCCAGACTTTGTGCTTTGTCCTTCCTGTTGATGCTGTTTTGTTTACTAACCTTTTTGTTTTGTTTCTTTGTAATTTGCTCAGTGTGAGGGAGATGTGAGTATTGACTGTGCTAACAGTGCTGTGGTTTTTTTTTCTTTTCTTTAACACCTCTCATTGTCTCTTTTGCATTTTTAAAAGAAAGTTCATATCTCCTTTGTCCCCTTGGGACAGGCCCTACAGCATGTTCTGAGCGTGGTCAGGGCTGTGGCTGCCTGGGAAGGTGCTCCAGAAGGATCCCAGCTGCCTGCAGCCCCTCTGGAGCATCCCTTGGGTCCATCCATGCTCCTGCAAGCAGTGCTCAACAGAGGCAGGGGCTCCCCTAAAGACCCCCTTGGGCTCCTCCAGCTCCAGGCAGAAGGAGCTGGGATTGGATGGCCAATCCCAGAAGGGCAGCCCAGAGACAATGACAGGCAGGATGATCTGGTTGTGGTGCTGTTCTGTCCTCCAGGCTCTTACAAGGGTGGAAGGGGGAGGGAGGTGGGTCCCTTTTGACCACTGCTTGCAAATACAACTTCTCCGTGCACAGAAGTACAAGAGAAGCTTGCCTCCTTCATCCCATGTGCTATGGATGGTTTTGGGACTCTCTGGAGACCAGGGAATGGGAGGAGAAGTTTCTTCAGTGGCTCTTAATCTTTAAAAACCAAAAAGCATAAGCATCTATATCTGTGACATGTCCCTTTTCCCCACAGGCAGGAGTCCAGCCCAGTTGCTGTGCTGGCCTCCAATCTCCCTGGTGCATTTTTCTCCCTATATTCAGGTTTGACTCATAATAGGAATTGCTCCTCCTTATTCCTTCCTCCAGCCATCCCCAAAACTCCTAAATGGCATATAAAAAACCCCAGTCTCTTCTTGTTGGGCCTGCCTGCCTGCTCTTGCACACACTGGTCACTCATTCCTGCAGGCTGCTTGGGGCCCAGCAAACTGGGTCAGTGTGTATAAGTAGATCTGGGTGACTGCAGGGAGATTAACCTGGGAGAGGAAATGTGGGATCTGAGAGGATTAACAGCATAGCTGAGATCCAGGACTGTGCCAACCATGCACAGCAGCCACTGTGCAGCAAGGGCTGACCAGGAGGAGACCCTGAGCATTCCTGACATAAGGCAGCTTGATGGATTCTCTCTTCAGGTGATACTACAGCCAAAGGAAGAGGCCTAGTCCTAGGAGGAGGTCTAGTCTTAGCTTAGCTCAATAGACCACTTTATGTGGTAGTTAGTGAGCCCACACCTGTGTGAGGGTGGATGAATCCATTGCATTCTCAATGAGGAAAACCTCCAGAGGGCTTAAGTCTTCCTGCCCCAGGGCAGAGGTTTGGCTATGGAGAAGGTGGTTTGGAGGTTTTTGTGACCTCTGGGATGAAAACGCACACACTGCCTTTGGCTAGAACTGTTTTGGCTGAGCCAGGTGCCTTCCTGGAAATGGCAGAGGTGGGTCTGTTGGGAGGAATTGTGCCCAGAGGCCTGGAGAGAGTGAGAACAGTAAATGTGTCTCTCAAAGGCACTGTGAAAAGGATGCTCCAATGCTGGTAAACATTCCTGCTTTAAAGACAAGGCCCTGAACACTGACATTTCTAGGACTGTTGGCAGGAATCAAGGGGAAGGAATGTGCTGTCCACCAGACTGAGCCAACACAACATGAGCATCCTGTTGGCTGGAAGGGAATGGGAAGTGCATTGGGATTGTGCTGTCCCATCCTCACTCCAGCAGGCTGCTGCACGAGCTGTAAGTACAGGCAGGGTTTCTAACAGTAAAAGAAGCTGCTGTTCAAGTACCAGGTGTGACTGTGGGAGCCAGTCCACCTCCTCCTGCTCAAGCCTGGCTTCCACACACCACTGCTCAGAGATCGGGAGAACTCCCTCCTGCCACCTGAAGAATCTGGGCTCAGCTCCCAGCACAGACAGGACAAAACCTTTTAGTTTCCTGTTCCATCTATTGCCCACTGACTCCTGTTGTCCCCTCTGGTGCCTTGTACATGACACTCTATTCCCCCCCAGGCTGTGCCTGACTTTCAGGAAACCAGACCTCGTAATTACGTGCTCTCCGCCAGCGCCTCAGCGGTAAGATTTGCCTCCTGCCTCCTCCTGGGTGTTGCCTCTCCAACCTCTTCCTGCCCCTCTCTCTACCTGACTTCAACTTAGACCTAGTGCTCTGCTGTTTTCAACATTTTAATGTGACATGGGCTGCCCCAGGTTCCTCTGACTCAGCCTCAAGGATTCAGGTCACCCCTGTGGGGGTGCGTGATCAGGGTCTGGCCCTTTGTGCTGCTTGGCTTGCTTCCCAAACCAGCCTTTCTGCCAGTCCTCTTCCACATTTCTAGTGGGAATCTGCTCACTGGTTTTTATTGCTAGGGGAGCAATTGAAAGGAAAAGCCTCCAAGGTTGGGTTCTCTGGGTGGTTCCAGCTGCACCCTGGCAGTGTCACACGCCTGCTCTGTGCTGTGGTGTCAGAGGCTTTGGAGCTGGCCAAGAGAGGAGCAAAGGTGGAGGAATCTCTGCCACCAGTGTCAGAAACACTTCAGGCTGACAGTGCAGGCTTGTCTGTTCTGCAAATACAGGTCATTTTTTTTGCCCTTCCATCCTGGGGCCTGTCTGTTGGCAGCTGTCACACGGCCAGATGTGCCGGGGGCGGGTGAACAGCCCGTGGCATCTCTGCTCTGCTGCACCGAGTGGTTGTGGCCAAGCAATTGGCTGCCCCTGCTGTGTTTATGGCTCCCCATTGCACAGTGTCACATTTCTCGTTAAAATGTTGAAAACTGCTCATCTTGCTTCCTAACTAGCATTCAGAACAACACTGATGCCTGGTAAGAGAATAATCCGGCAGTGGGATCTGTAGATACAAAAAAAGGCAGCCCAGCCTTCTCAACAAACGAAAACCATCACGGAAACAAGTTGCATTTGGTTAATGGAAAACCCACCCTGTTTGGAGAAAAAGGTGTGTCTGAGCTCATAGCATCAGTGTTAGTTCCCAGGGGGATCTGTCCTGACCTTCTTGGAGGGTGATGCTGGGATCAGAACTAGCTTTGCACAATACCTAGAGAACAGTTTGCATCGGTATCAGGCTCAGCAGTGAGAGCCTGAGGAAGAAGCTGATACTGGTGATGCTGTAGAGGCTGCTCAGTTCTCTCCTTTCCTAGTGCAGCAGCTCACAGCCAGCCTGTGGCTCTGGCTTCTCCCTTGGGAAGGTCTGTTCCAAGAACAGTGTGATAATGGACTGCAATTAGGCTCTAGAAGAATCAGAGGAGAGAGACTGGGCTTTCCCTGCCTCTGGATAGACCAGGGTATCCCAGCCATTCCCCAAGGCTGAGGCAGACCTGAGGACAAGCATCTGTACAAATGTGCATTGGCATCTTGTGGAGTGCCCAGATGCTCAGTTGGACATTCCAGCCCTCATCAAAGTGCAACTGGATCTGTTTTTGCTGTATTGCGAAGCTGTTCTGGGGAGCAGGTGCCAAGTGCAGTAACAGGGCAGGAGAAACAGATTTTGAGGGTTTTTTAGCTGGCAAGTGTTGGCCCTGGGACATCTCTGCCCCGTTCAGTGCTCCCTCATCAGAGCTCTGCTAGTGCTGATGGCACTGGGCAGGTAGAGCAGGGCTCCAGCAAAGCAGCCAGTGCTGACCTGGAGCACTGGATTGTGTTGGATGGTTACACAGCAGGGCCTCTGACTAGGAGTGCCCATCAGAAATGTGCTGGCCTGGCCACTGACAGGCCTTGTGGCTTCCAAGACTATTCCAGAGGCTGCAGTTGGTGGGTGAAGGGCCCCCTGAAGTGCAGCTGCACTGGCAGGGGTGACCTGAATAGCAGTTTGCATCTCTAGTTAGGAAAACACGGCTGAGCCCAGGCTGCTCCCTGTGCAGGCAGAGCTGCTTTGCAGAGAGCTCTCTAATCCCAGCATTCATCCCAAGGGGTCAGGCACTGCAGCAAGGTAGGAGCTCTTCATCCTGTTGCTCTGCTTCTCAGAGTCCTTGTGTTATTCAGTCTTAGTGTGCTCTGCCAGTGCAGAGCAATGGCTGCTGCTCCCCTGGCTCTGGAGCTCAGCTCCTTTCTGGAGGGAGGGATTGTTTGTGCCCCAGGGAACAGCTTGGTCCTACAGGGGAGCAAACAGCTCAGCTCTCTCCTGGCCCACATGCCCTCAGCTGGGTTCTGATTTGGATTCTAAATTCCTCTTGTTGGTTTCTGGAGAGGTGGATAACACAGTGCTTTTATTTATTTTTTTTTCTCCTTCCATAACAGGAGGGCTCAGATGGAATTAGATCCAAGAGAAAAGCACCTCCCTTGTTTTGTATAAGTTGGAGGCTGAGGAGTCATTTCTCCTCTCTCCCACACTGACCTTTTGTTTTTGTGTAAGAAGGTGTACATGGGCTGTGTAAACCCAAATATCCCTTTCCCTCAGACCTGCTATGCTCTGTATTCCTAGGAATGATTCCAAGAAAAACAGATTGAGTACCTTAGAGAGGGTTGCTCTGGCTTGAGCTGGGGGGAAGGAAGACAAGTGCAGATCATGGCCTGTTTTGCTCCCTGAGCTGTCTAAAATGTAACCACACAGTGCCTTGGCCCAGGGATAGACCTGAGCAAAGCTGAGCTGTCCCAGAGCACTGCAGGGCCAGAACTGGAGATGGCACAACAAGGCAACAGAAGAGGAATCTGGCTACAAATTCGGTGGGTGCTGCACTGATTAAAGGGACCTGACATGGCTTAAATACTGTAATTTGTATTATTAAATACAAATAATGGCTCCCCAGAGGCCATCCCCTGGCCCCACTGGTGTGGGGTGTTGCTTGCTGGCTCCCATCAATCCAGGGTGATTTCAGGTGGCCAGGATTGAGGCAGTAGTTGTCTGCTGAGAAAAAGCCAAGCCAAGGACCTCTGGGAAAGATCAATGTGTTTTTCTGCCTCCTCTCTCCCTTTCCCATTGCTGTGTGTGACTTCTGTTGTCCATTGTTTCATGTCCTGGGGCCAGATCCCACGAGCAGCTGCCCTGAGTGTGCCCCGCGGGTGAGGGGAGTAGGGAGTTGTGGGATGGTGTGGGTGGCTCAGAGGAAGCATCCAGCCCTTGCTTCCTCCTTGCTGTACTAAACAGGCCTGTTGGCAGTGCAGACTGGCTGGATTATCCCATCTATCTGAGCTCTCTGGACCTTTGGGTAAGGAACACCAGGCTCTGTCTGGCCTGAGCTCATGGCAATTCCCAGGCCCTATCCATGGGCTCAAGCACCTCACTTACCTCCCCACAATCCAAAAAGAAGGGCTGTCCTTCCACACCAACCTCTGCAGCTCCAGTAAAGTGACCCTTGCTCTGCAGAGGACTCTGCTGTAAATCCTTGTTTTCTGGAGCCCATGGAATGCAGTGACTGTACCAGCCCTGGCTCTGGTGGCATGGATTTGTTCTCCCATTGTGAAACTGAGCTCGAGGGTGCAGGAAGGAGGGGAAGGGGCATGGATGTGGCAGCTGCTGCTGGGTGAAGGGCTAGCTTGTCCCTGGAGTTGGCCTGCTGTGTCCACGGAGCATCCTTGCCCACTGGTGTTAATGCCAAGTGCCTCTCGACGCCTCCAACACTGACCTCCTTTCCTGTTGCTCTGTGGCCCCTGCAGCTTTGGAGCGACGAGGTGGAAAAAGTAAGTACCCAGCTGGAATTGTGCTCAAACCTTCTGGGTGTGCTGGGGGTGTTTGGGGGCCAGGGGTGCTGTGGAACCCTTCCTGTTGCTGTTGTCAGCCCCAGTCCTGATCCCGCTGTTCAGTGCGACTGGGTCCACTTGGGAAGAGCCTTACCCGGGGCCAGTTGGCTGTTCCTGGTGTGAGGGACTTCCCAGGTTTGTGTGCAGCAAAAGGCAGCTCAGAGCCCTGCCCCGTGTGGCAGGAGCAGAGGTGATGCACCAGGTGGGACTCAGCTCTGTTCCTGTGGCCAAGGCCCTGCCTGTCCCCGTTCTCTGGGACCCTCTGGTCTGATCAGCAGCTCCAAGCAGAGCTGAACCAAGGACAGAGTTTCCCTGTGCACAGCCCCAGCTGCTGGAGGGCACAGCTCTGTCAGGAGGGCAGGCTGGGAGGGTTGGAGCCTCTTTGGAGTAGATTCTGTCTGGGTGAACTGTCTTACCCTTCTGAATGGGTCCCTAGAGCCAAAGTCCCAGGTCTTGGGGTCTGCAGGGGGAGTGGGACTTGTCCATGAAGATGGATGGAGGGCTGCTGGTGGGCTGAGACCAGGGTGAGCTCTGTGTGGAGCTCCAGCATGGTACAGAGCTTCCAGAGACACTTCTGGGATCCTGTTGGCTTTCACACCTCCAACACCCCCAGCAGACATTGGCCTGAAGTGGCAGTGGCAGAATGGCCCATTCCTGCTTGCTGTGCATGAGAGCAGCTGTTCCTGCCTTATTCCAAAGGCATTGGCAGAGTGGATTGGCTGTTCCTGAACCAGCTCTTCCTGTTCTTTAAACCCTTCAGTCCCTCAAACAGACAAGCTGACTGCAGTCAGCTATAACCACGCAAGGATCTGCTCCTCTATCCTCTCCCTTTGTTCTGTCCTGCTTGGATAGACCAAAGCATGTCAGTAAACATCAAAGTTCTCTGTGTCTTGGAGAAGCACAAGACTGGAAGGGACCTCCCAGGTCAGCATCCAGTGTTGGCTTTATAGGAAACTACATCCTGCAGCTGCCTAGAGCTGGCAGGGAGAGGCAAATCCCAGGCAGTGCCAATGGAGCTGGGTCTGCCTGGCACAGATTCTGAATAGCTTGAATACTGAAGTCTCAGCCCACTGGGGCAAGAATCTCTTGGTGCTTTGGAGGCACTGCACTGGTATATCCTGTTACATTCCCCCTTCTGCTTTAAATAATCCCTTCATACATAGGGTGGAAGAAAATAGATCAGTTGTAGCTTAAAATAGACAAATCTGATTAAAAGACAGTCAAAGCATTTTTGTTGCAGCCTGGCTCTACACTGGTACTGGTAACACTGATACCAGACAAGAGCTGTGCTGGCCCCAGCAGCCCCTCCAGCTTGTCCTGCTGGGAATACTGGGTCTCTTCTGGGGTCACCAGCCATGTGGCCCCTGCTCTGAGACTGGCAGCCTGGCTGGATCAGCCCTCTGGGCTCAATTCCAGACATGTCACTCCTGTGCCAGAATGATCAGGGCATTTCCAGAGCAGCAAAAGGAACCACTGCAGCAAAGCAGGCAGCTCTCCAGTGACTGCACATTCCTGGAGGAGGGGAAAGGGTTCTCCTTCCAGTGAGTTGGAGCTGAGTGGGGATCACTCCTCTGTGACCTGTCACAGCACATCCCAGGAAGAGACCGGTGCCTGGAGTGAACTGTGCTGGAGAGAACACGTGGGCCTGTTTGTCACCATCCAGCAGCAGGAGGGGACAGTGGCACCAGAGCACTTGGCTGCTCCAGCACTTCTGGAACTCTTCCTGCCAGGATCCACCCAGGTGTTCTGGTACTGCAGAACTGCCCCAGTGTAAATGCAGTGTTTGCTGGTGGGGGAGGGATGTTCTGTCTGGCTCATGAAGAGGGTCCCCAGTGTCAGTCTGTCTCTGTGGAGCTGCCCTCTGCTCACTGCTGTTCAGTTCTCCAAGCTCAAAAGCAGTAAGTAGCTCCAAAGGAGAGCCTTGAGTAGAAGTTGGATTGGGATGTTCATCCCATTGCAGAGAGACTTAATTAGCAGCAGCAATCTGGTAAATGCTGCCTGGCCTCAGCCTTTGTTCTGTGGTGATAAAAAAGAAACCATTGCACTGCCAGAGAGAAGCTTAGGGAGGCTGTCACATTCTTATGCCTGCAGGCACAGAAAGAGGGGGATAAAAAGACTGGTGCTGGCATGGGACTGGCTTTCCACATACCTCAGGATTAACAAAACCTCTGCATCTTCGTGTTCTAGTCTTGTGGGAGCAGGAGCTTCCTAGCTTGATGCATCAGTCTTGAGCTGCCATTCCATGACCTGCAGCAATCTGGGGTGTAGGATCAAGCAGGAATCAAATTGAAATACAGCCTGAGGCCTCTGGGATCCCAACCCAGGGTGTCTTGTGCCTGACACTCAGTGGGTGCATATGGATCCCACTGAGCAGCAGCACTTGAGTCTTGGAGCCAAAAAGGGGGGTGATGGAGGGTTGGGGAGGGTTGCAGAGGCAGGATGGGGGTCCTGCCTTGTGCTGCCTGAGCCCCCCACCCTGTTTGCAGGCAGAGCACGAGCTGAGGCTCACACAGACCGAGTTCGACCGCCAGGCAGAGGTGACCCGTCTCCTGCTGGAGGGGATCAGCAGCACACACGTGAGTCTTCCCGGGCACCTGGGGGGTCACAGGGACTATAGAGACTCTTGGCTCCTTCCTAGAAGAGTGTCAAGAGGATGATGGAGCCCTGCTCCAGAGGATGATGGATTCCTGGGAATAGAGGTAGAAGATGTGGTAAATTTGGATGCTACAGCAACATCCTCCTAAGACCTGGAATGTTCAAACTAAAACCACACCAAAGTGTGCACAGGCAGTGCCACTGTGGTTCTGCAGCCCTCAAAATGCTTCCAGGCCAAGAAAACCTGGAAGTTCTCTGACTGGAGCTGTGGGGTGGCCCCACGGGCATGCACGAGTCTGCTTCTCTGGGGGGTAGCAATGGCTGCAGCAGGAGAGTTTCTGTGCCTGGCAACCAAACTCTGTCAAGCTGATGGCCCTGTTTCCTCCAGGTGAATCACCTTCGCTGTCTCCATGAGTTTGTGGAATCTCAGACCAACTATTATGCTCAGTGCTACCAATTCATGCTGGACCTGCAGAAGCAACTGGGCAGGTAAGACAAGACATTGCTTTTTTACTTCTCTGAGGGCTATTGATCTCATTACCCCAGCTCAGCCCTCCTTCCCCTCCTACATCATAACCTTGGGTAGAATTGCAAAGCCCACTCCCAGCTCTGGCAGAGTTTACAGAGTGGTGACCAGTCCTGGTGGTGCATTTGGAGCAGGCTTTGCCACGGGATTCATCTGGGGTTTATACATTCCTCTCAAAGCACAAAGGCCATGGGGGTTGGAACATTCTTCCTCTAAATTAGTTAAATCACATGGGAGTCAAATTCCTGTTGCCAGGCAATGAGCCTGAGCGTGCTTGGCTGCAGCAGTAATGGATTCCAAATTCCATGTTCCATATTCAGTGCCACTGGCTGCACATTCCTTGGGGTGGGCTGGGATATTGTCTCTGGTACTGTCACTACTGATCCAGGAGGGGCTGTTGCCCCTCTGTGATCACTCATTACTCCTGTTCCATTCTTTTCCATGCTGCAGCTCCAAAGGAGAAATGTAAGTACCACATTGGCCAGGATGAGCTCTGAGGGCTCTCTCTCCCCTCAGCCACTCTGGGATCTCTGAGAACTTGCTTCAAAGGCCAGCAAGGGCCAGAGCTGCACCCCCTCTAGACAAAGGAGCCTGAGCTCCATCACTGTCTTTTTGGAGAGCCCATAAAGCCTGAGAGCCTCCAGCTAGACATCCAGTTTAACAGCAGCAATGTCCATCCCTTTCCTGAAGAACGAGCAGGCAGAACAGATAACACAGAGCATGTGAGAGCAGGGCAAGGACACAGCACAGTGGACTCAGTCAAACCAGTGCCACACTTCAGTCTGGTCCTCTGCAAGTTTGGTGCCAGTCCTGAAACAGGACACTGGTGTCAAAACATCACCCGTAGCACAGTCTCAGCACCTGAGAACTGAGTGTGTCCCCCCACAGGAAGGGCAGTGTGGATCTGTTACAGCTGTAGGGTGGGGCTCCTGAGCATCATCTCTGCAGTGTAACTGCTGAAAGCAAGAGCTCTGTGTGGTCACCCAGCCTGGAGCCTCACTGAACTCTGCTCTGTTCTCCTGTGTGAAGATTTTCAGGCACGTTCGTAGGCAACGCAGACTCCACATCTCCCGCAGCTGCTCCCTCTCCCCCGGCTGTCGCTGCTGCCACGCTCCCTGCTGTGCCTACCATTCCAGTTGTGCCCACGATTGTTGGGGTGCCCAACACGGTGGCAGAGGGTGTGCTGAACCCCAACGAAGTGAAGCCTCCTGCCAGTGGGACACGGAAGGCCAGAGTCCTCTACGATTACGAAGCCGCCGACAGCACCGAGCTGGCCCTCCTTGCAGATGAGGTTGGTGGCTTTCCCGTGGGTTGGATTTGGCTGTAATTGCCCACCAGTCTGTTGTGTGCTCAGCAGGCCTTTGGTTACATCCCCTGCCCCTAAAAACCTGCTTTATGGCATAATAGAGTCTTTACCTGGGCACAGGTACCCCCTGAGTTGTGGTGAGTTGTGTTCACGGCCATTTGCTATTTCAGATCACCCCAAAAACTCCTTGATTCCTGCTGGAGTCCAACTGGACCCAAAATAAAATACCCCAATACTCACTGTCTTCACTGTGACCCTGTAATGCAGCTGCCTAATCCAAAGCCATGGGATAAGCTGCTGGCTGGAGGCCTGCTCTAATCATGCTGAGAAAAAAAGGAAATTCAGCAAGTTGCAAACTCTTCTGTTCTCTAGACTAAACTTCTGTATTCAGAAGGGATGACATAGCAACATGTAAAAATGCCTTAAGTCACTTCGGAGAACGAAAAGGCAACAGGGACATCACTGGGCAGCTCTCCTTAGATTTTGTGTTAAAACTGCAGATAGCTCCAGGGAAAGGGCACAGATGCCTGTTAAATTAATTTCTGGAATTACTGTTCTTTCAGCCCCCCTCTGAAAGACTGAACTTCTTGGCTCTGTCTGCAGAGTAAGGTCCTGTCTAATGCTGCCTTCTCTCCACAGATGATCACTGTGTACAGCCTGCCAGGCATGGATCCAGACTGGCTCATAGGGGAAAGAGGGAACCAGAAGGGGAAAGTTCCTGTCACTTACTTGGAACTGTTGAGTTAAATGTTTCCAGGAAGAATGTACAAGCAGAATACACCCCTCATCTCCTGGCACTTCTAATGCGGATTTCTTCATCCGAGACCATTGCTGTCTTCAGGGTTGACACTCCATTGCTAATACAGGAATTGTGGGAAAGAAGTGGTAAAACCATTATGGTGAGGTTTTGGGAAAGGGCTGATGGCACCCAAGACTGAATTTGTTACCTACCAGTGCAGCCTGCTTTGAGGTCAGTCTTGATGGCACGAGATTCCTTGATTCTTTTCCCTTCCCTGCCCTAGTCTTGTCCCTCACAGTGGCTTTCCCAGGGCAAGCTGTGTCCCTCAGCAGCTTCTCACGGAGTCCCAGTTACACTTCCCTGTGTCTGCTGTGGGTTAGTGCCTGTCTGCCCCTCCCCTCCTCTCTTCTCCAGCAGTAGAATTGCCCAAGTCCAACCATTGAGCATTCCAGTAGGGAAGTGTCCCAACACCCCCTCTGACACGTCTCAGCACGTAAGACAAGGAGCCTGTTAAACCCATCCACCTGTGGGAGATCAGCAAGGCAGGGCTGGCCTAGAGCCACACTCTGCCCTGGGGCCTGGTGGCTCCTCCCTACACCTGTCCTCAAGCTGGAAGATTTCCTTGTGGAGACCAACCTGGTACCATAGGGCCCAACCCCAAACCTCAGTGCAAGGGACCATCATCTCGCTTGCGTTTCCTCTGAGAAGTTGCTCTTGGACTGCAAAGTTTACAAGCCTTTTTACAGCTTTGCTGCCCCTGTTACTGTCCAGGCTTTTCTTTCAGTGCGTCTGTGCAGGCATGTTTTAGCCTGACTTTATTTTCACCCTGAATCACTGATTTAATGAATGTTTCCCCTCCCATATCAGCACTGAACAGACTTGGTGCATCCTAGTGCAGAAGGGGACAGTCCCACCTGCTGTCACCTCCAGCAAGGAGCTGTTCTTGGCCATGCACACACACCCCACAGCCCAGGCTGCCCTGGTTTATCTCAGGTGTGTGTGTGCCTGCTCATCCTGCAATTATCTTTTAGCTAGAGCTCACCCAAAGGACTTCCACTGCTGTGTCACTGGTTTTCCACTCAAGCTGGATGGAAGAGAAACTCACCTGCACCGAGCTCTGTTCACCACCTTCCCCTGGGTATGTCAGAACTAACTTTGCTTGTTTATTGATCTTTTGCACTTTCCCCAACGGTATCGTGACCACTCTAATGTAACAGGGCACTGAGCACCTGTGTTTGTGGGGCTCATGGGTTTCAGCACTTACTTGCCAATAAACAAACTGCCTGACCTCCTGCCTCAGCATCTTCTGTGGGCTCAGGGCTGTCCCTGCTATTCCAGCCTTGGACGTTGGGGGTGAAAGCAAAACAAAGCTGCCAATTCTTCCTGTCCCACCTGAAACTCCCAAAATGCCGTAGGGTTGGAAATGTCTTGCTGTTCCTCTCCCAGATGACACATCCCAGTTGTACTACAGCTTCAGGGGCTCTGAGAAACAGCAGCTCCTCCTTCACCTGAAGCAAAAATAGAGCACAGGATGACTTCAGCTGCTGAGAGACTGAAGTGCTATTCTAGATCTAACAGACTTTTGTTGTTGTTATGGAAACTAGATCTGCTGCTCATCCAAAATCCTAAAGCCTTGTCCCTTGCACCCAGCTTGGAAAGAACTCCTGGGAGAAGAGGCTGCTGAAAGGCTCTGTAGTGCAGCAACAGCGCTCGGCTGTTCTACTTAAATGAAGGGGAACAGGGAAATCAAATATGTTCCTGTTTTAGTTGGTTTTCCAATTGCCAGGATTTCCACTCCCATAATCTATGAGAGATCTAACCCCTATCTATTTCCCTCCCACCTTCCAGCATGTGTGCCTTTCCCTCAGGCCAGTGTGTCCCTGTTATTCCTCTCCCTGGTACATTAAAGAGGAAGAACAGTTTGAGCAAAAACAGCAGCAGCTTAATGATGCAGAAAATGGTGTCTCTTCCCTCAGAGCAGCTAGAAGGAATTCTGTTCCCTCTGCAGTAGGAAAAAAAGCACATGAAAAATCTAGTGCTGCTCCTGCCTCTGTACAGGAAGGTGACACTTGTGCTGCTTCTCTGCAGATGTCAGGGGGAGCTCCCCAGACACATCCCCATTCCCCCTGTGGCTGAGGGACAGCTCACAACTGAAATGCTGCCATAGCTCTGAAACATGTAACCAACAGCATCAACTGCTCTCTGTCTGGCAGCAAAGGCTCCTGCCAAGCACCACAAACTCACTCTGGTGTTGAGTAAACATCTCAAAGAATGTATCACTTCTCCCTAAATTCTCATCCTATCCATCCTTGTTCAACACCACTGAAGTGAGGAGCACACTGTACCTTCCACTGCTGTAACAGAAGGGATGATCCCTACCAGAGTCATCCAGAAACAGCCCCTGCTGTAACTGAACCTGCTCAGATGTACCAGATTCCAGCTTTCCTTCTGCTCCCCACAGCTCCCCTCACCCATTTGCTGTCTCTGCACAGTTCTTTACCTCCAACTCTCCACAGTCACACTCAGTTCCCCCACGGCACAAAGTGTTACCAGTTACCTCCCCATGGAACCACCACCAGATTTGGGACTGTCACCATCTCCCTCACTGTCAGAGCAACTCACCTCCAGTTTTGGAAGGTAAACAAGCCCCTGTCCCTTCTACTTTAAGACCACTTTACTCCAGCCAGCTAGTTCAGAGCTCTCCAAAGCCTTCAGGGCATGTGAAACTGGATCAAGCAAATGTGCCAGAATATTGCCAGCACTTAAGCTTACAAGGTAAAAAAAACAAACCTCAAAGCAAGATAATCTCATTTTCTCACTCCAGTCTCTTAAAACCATTGAGATTAAAAAGGTTCTCACTGGTAAAGCAATTAAGTGTCTCTTTAGGAAAGAACTGGTAGGTTACTACCTCACAGCTACACTGAAATTTGATTTTTTTACCTTAGAGAAGTGTCTAAATTTCAGGATTTTAAGCAGTAATTACTGACCTTCTCTTAATGTCTCTATCACAAAGGATCTGTTGATTTACTCGAGACCCACAACACATGATGCACCTTCATTGCAGACAGTGTCCCTTGCAGTGGGACCCTGTGCCCTCCCTGGTGCTGCACATGCAGGAGATGTGCAGGGGGAATCATCCCCAAGGAGTATTTTATAGTGCTGCTAATTTACAACTTCCTACAGGTTCCCCAGCATGAGAAAGGGAGTGGGTGTGGGGAAGCCAAGGGAATCAGCCTTTAATTACAGTCATTTCAAACAGCACTGGATTGCCACTCACAAACCACAGGCTTTGCTGGGACTTCAGCCCAGCAGAACCACCACCCAGACACTGCAGAGCTGCTGCTGTGTCCAACACAAACCCACGAACCCAGCTGCTGTCTATAAAGGTTTTAATATCAGTATAAATAGGGCACAGTTACAAAAAACTGCAAGACTGGAGCAATGGAATTTTGACGTAAAAACCTTAGGTGAGGCCTTGCTCTTCAGAAACACACACAACACACAGACTGCAGGGTGAAGGGAAGGCGTGAGCACACATACACCACCGTGCCTTGAACCATTCAGTACAAAAATAGCAGTAGAAAGATGGTCTCTGAATTGCTGGCTGATCCCTTGGTGTGCCTTAGCTGGACTCTGTGTGGGAGACACAGATTGCACCTTGTGATTGGGAGCAGAGTTAATGCCCAGCAGAAAGTGTCTCCTCTCTCCATCCAGCCACAGCTTCCCCAGCTGAGGTACAAGCTATAAAAATAAAGGTTTTGACTGTTCAGTGCTTGTACCCAGCCAGGATGCTCTGGCAGAGGGGATGAGCAAGCTGTGCACGTGGGCTGGTCACCAGAGAGCTGCTCTGGGCTCTCCTTACATTCACTCTGCTCCTGGATGGCAAGAGTTCATGGGATCCCACTGCTTGGGTGACACCACTGCCCACACCTGGCCTCCCTCCCTTCCCAGTCCTTGTTCCAGCTCTGCCAAAGGTGATGCCTTCCGTGGTGGACATGAATCGTTCCGCTGCAGGTCCTGAAAAGGGAGGCAGGGCCAGGACAGAATCTATCTCTGCACGTGCCGGACAAAGGCCTGCACGAGCTGGAACAGGGGCTCCTGCCCCTCCGGACCCAGCTTGGAGGCAGACTTTCCTTGGGGAGAGGGAAGGACCCCACTGGCAGGTGAAGAGGGGCCACCCCGGCGGAAGTAACGGGACAGGCTGGAGAGCAGCGTACTCTGCAATCAGAAGCGTGGAACAGGTCAGAGCTTCTTCCCACCACACGGCTCTCCCTCCCCACACCAGCTTCCCCTGGCACAGCAACGTGCCAGTACCTGCAGCCCAAGGCTGTTCATTCATGCTGGGCTTTACTGGGCAGCCACAGACAAGTGACCCCCTCCCACAAGACACACTGACCCCACACAGAGGACGGCACAAGGCGCTCACCAGCTCCGAGCTCAGCTCCTGCTTCATCCGCTGCTTGTCCCGGGGGTGCACGGCCGGGTCCCGCAGGTACCGAACGGCCTGGGAGATGAGCAGGTAGAAACAGTTCTCCATTGTAAACATGAGCAGAGACCTGTGCAAAGAACACAAATGAAGGTCAGCACACAACACCTTCCAGGTCAAATGCTCGTAGAAAGGCTTCACACACACACGGATGAGGGAAGAGTGTTATGTGCCCGTTCTGCTCAAGCAGCAATACCCAAAAGCTGTGCCCTGCAGACCAGAAACCCCTGTGGCCAGCAGGGAACTCTGATTTAAAAGTACCAGTAAATAAGCATCAAACACCTCTTTACTTGCATCTTCAGTGGTTAGTTTATGATGGGATGGCTTCACAACCCCCTCCCCCCCAAAAAACCCCTGCTGGCTTTGGAGAGCTGCTGATGGGCTATCTAAACTCGCTGGATTCAGAATGAGAAGCTCTGAAGCTACACAAATGTCTCTGAACTTCAGTTTTGATGTGAGGACCTCTGGGTTCTGCTGCTTGGCTGTGACTACATCAAATAATTAGAAACTTACTTGAGGGTTTTGGTTCCCTCTTGCATATTCAGCCCTGCAGCCTGAGGGAAAGGTTCCTTCTTCTTATCCAGCTTGGAGGGAAAAAAGACAGCATTAGAGACAGGAGATACAAAAGAACTACTCCTGCTTTTTGGTATGAGCTGAAGAAGCACTCTGCTCCCAGACAGGAAAGGGGCAGTACCTCTCCCAGCATGTTCAGGGCCACGTTGACCGTGGCCAGGAGGGTCCCAAAGGAAGGGGCAACATCCGAGTCGAAGGCTGGTGTGGTGAAACTCAAGACAAAGAGCACGTTGTACTCAGCCAGGTCCAGTGACTGCGGAGACATGGAAAGAGGTGTGAGACCCTCGAGGCCATGAGTGTGTTGTTGCCATAGGAACAGGAATATCCAGTCCCTCATCACACTTTTTATATGGAGAAATAGAAGCACTTTGGTAATTTCCCAAATCTCAGGTGTACAGGTGGAGCAGTGAAGTGTTCTGCACAACCAGACTCCACAGCTCTGCTCTCACAGCTCCCGCCACTGGCACACCAAGGCACTGACTGCTTCCACCCTGGGGTATGGACCCAGAGGCACAGAAGGAAGTTCCTTATCCAACAGTCAGCAGCAGGACACCGCCAGAGTCAAGGATTAAACCCTCCTTTTCTGAACCTGGAGTCCAGCCACTGGGTGACACCACAACAGGAGGATAGCAAGGGCATTCTTTCCTGAAGAGTACCGAGGGCACAACCCCACTGGGTTATTGTCTGCACCACTGAGGTTACATGGACACAGTGTTGTGCAGATCCCACAAAAGCTTGGCCAAGCCTTCCTTTCACACTGACCAGTGCCTGATTCCCAATGAGAATTCCTTGTGTCCTGCCTTCCTGCTCCATGCAGGAGGAAGCACACAGTGGTCACTGTACCTCACTACACAGACCCAGAACATCCCTGGAAATGCTGGAACCTCCCCCCTTCATGGAGCAGCACCTCTCCTCTGTGCCTACCTGGTCAAGGAGGATCTGGCAGACATCAGGGGTGAAGTGGCGCAGGGCAGCGAGGGACTTGCTGAGGATCTTCAGGAGGCTGTACTGCACTGTGAGCAGGGCCTTCTGCTCTGCTGCCTCTGACTCGGGGCTGGGATGTTTGGAGGAGGCCTGGGGATTCCGCTGCACTCGGGGGGTCACACTGGATGGAAGGGAATCGCCGTTTTTTGTCTGCAGAGAAAGAACACAGAAAGTCCTGAACACTGATACGGTTATTTTGCACTAAGACAAATGATCTGAAGGGAAAAAAAACCATTGTGAACAAAGGGAATGAGGAAATAAGGCTCCCAAAGTCTGTCACCAGCTGAGAATCCACACTTGGCATGCACTGGGGAGGCTCTGCATTGCAGGGAGGCAGCTGCAGAGGCTGTTTAGGTTCCACATTCCAGAAAAACAATAATCAGCACACCAAGCCTGAGCCACGCTGAAATAACACAGCAGTAGCAATGCATCTTCTCCACCTCGTGCATCTGAGGATGTCCCAGGAACAAGAACTACATCCCTTGAACAAATTAAATCAGATCAAGGACACCAGGGCAACAGTGGCTTATTAATGGCATTCCAGAGTCCTACAGCAATGCAGCCTCTTGCTGCAGAGTGTAACGACAACAGCACCACTCACCAGAGGCTGCTGGTTCTCTAGGACTGGCTTTACTCTGCCCAGAGGTTTTTAGACTCCAGACTACTCTTTGCACATTTTTTTTTCACTGCTTAGAAATGCAAATCCTAACTGTTGATGACAGTCAGTAATTCCCACTGGGATTACCAACAATCCATTCAATATCCAAGAGCCTGATTATTCAATAACATTCCTTCCAACAGGGAGCACAGGCAACACTTAACTCACAGTTTGGTTTGGGATCCTCACCTGCAGGTAGTGCTGGAGCATTTTGCGGCTGTGCAGGAGGGAGGTACAGGCCTGACAAAGGTAACACAGATTCACCTGAAATAAATAAGATCAGGGAGAAATCTCTTAAAAGCTCAAAACCCACTGGTGGAAGCTGGAAAATCCAATTAAACAAAGCACTGTGATCATAAAGGATCCATAACAGAGCACTGTGATCATAAAGGATCCATGCAGTCTCTTTATTTCTCAGTATTTTCTTGGAATCACCTGGCACTAAGAACGAAGGGTAAGCCACTGAATTCCCCAAGTTATTTTCCCAAGCTATCACTTCTCTGTGTTTCCTCACTCAACTCAGACAAGGTACTGATAGAACACACACTTAAATAATCTCAGCTGAAGTTCTTATTAAAAAAGCAGTAATAAAAAGGTGATATAGTGCCATTTTCTCACAAGACATCCAAATCCCTGCACTCCAAGGCAATGTATATCATGATTCCTACCTGCATGTCCCTCATAAGCTGTGGTAGGTGGAAATGCCACTCCTTTGTGAAATTTGAGAGCTGAAGAATGAAGCCAACAGTGTGATCTGCCTCCTCCAGACAGGCCAAGCTCTGTACTGTCCGTACTGCGTTCAGGCACTGCAAGGGAGACAGAAGTAAATCAGGGCCATGACAGATAAATCACAAACATCCCATTTCTTCCTCTAGAAGAAAAAGCTGAAGGTGCAGTCTGTACTGACACAGTCCAGCCAGGACAGGTATTTCAGCACTGCAGGACACGAGAATGTGCTGACCCCAATGGTGACTGAACCCTCACCACAGCATTATCTGAGCCAGGCTGAGCTGAAGCTGCCTCCAAGAACAGCTCCTGTTCTTTTCTTTCCAGAGCCATGGCCACAAAGTAAACTCTCCTCAAACTCCCACTTCTGCTACTCTTGAGTTGGCATATTAAACACCTGTAGCAAAGTTACAACCCTGGGAGAGAAGAGATGAGCAGATGGGACTGTCCAGCTCTAACAGGTACTGTAACAACTACCCCTACCTGACTGCATGGCTTCTACATTCTCTCCTCCTTCTCCCACTGTTATTTCCACTGTGACCCTTCCTGAGGCAGGAGCCTCCTGTCAATGCTGTTTTCTGACATCTTTCCACTGTTACTGGGACAGAGAAGCCAAGCAAACCACCCCAGAGGGAGTCTGTGGCCTACCTGAAGGATCCTCTCCTGATGGACACCCACGAAGTCCAGTGCTTCCGTCAGGAAGTTGTATCTCAGTGTTTTGAGCAGGCGTTCCATGAGGGACATGGAGAGACGATAGACCCCAGGCCAGGAGGGGGCATCCAGAGACTTTCGGGATGAGGCAGATGTCTGAACAAATCACACACAAGAACAAGACACTTATTTCCCTCCACAGTACTCCAGCAGCCTCCAGTCTCTGGGGTGGCACTGCTGCAGCCACAGTGAGCAAGGCAGGGCATGGGGAGCTCTCTGGGCACATTCCCACATGGAAAGAAGCAGCACCCACCTGAATGGCTCCGTTTGTGCTGAGCTGGTACACACTCAGGAGAGGCAGGCAGACACTCTGGGTGACACCAGCTCCAGCCATTGCTGCTGCTCCCTACAAGACACAGAACAAACTTCTGCTGGAATCTGTCTCCCTGGGACTGAAGAGACTCGATTTGCATTAGGTGTTTCTGCCCTTTGCACTGTCACTGCCCTTTCAGAAAAACTGCCTGACTCCTTTATCTACAGACCATTGTTCTGCTGCATCACAGCACACACTCATGAATATACATCTCCTATTCAAAGTGTGCAGCCATGTGCTCTCACTCCTCTGCATCTCTCACCTGTTGAGTCCTTGCTAAGGTCAGCAGCAAATGTAAAGAGGCCTCTGTGAAGTGAAGGTTTTGTTTAACTCTCAGGCTGATCTCCAAGGCAGCAAAGATAGTAGGAAGCACAGGGACTTTCCTAGTAATCTGCAGCCAGTAGTCTCCATCTTCATCCACCTCACAGAGCTCCTTGGCCAGATGCAGACCCAGGACACAGACCTGCAGTGACAAGGAAAGGAGAACCAGATACAGGGCTTACAGGGGTGATATGAGTATCAAGAAAAATCTCAAAAGCATTTATTAACACAACCTAAATTTCAGTCAGAGTCATAAATTAAAGCCCCTGGTATCTCTCACATTACACTCTGCACACCCCTTGGTGGGTCTATTAGCACTCATGACAATGTTTTTTACATCTGAAGGAGGAGCAGCAAAAGCTGATTTCCCAGACTGAAATGAAAAAGATATGGCCAAAAAGACATGGAGTGATTCTGAAACAGAAACTGCTGACACTTCCTTTGAAGGCATCAGGTTGGCAAGGGAAAGTTGTTCCAAGCACCGTGAAACTTTTGCCTAGAGAGAACAAAGCAGGCTACAGAACAGAGGAACAGGTCCTTTACCCCATCTCGCTGGTCTTTGTGCTTCACTCGGGAGGCATCATCCGTCTCCATACTGTCCTTGTCATCTGCAGCATCTCCCGAGGTCAGGCTGTGCCGAGTCTGGTCAAACAGGGCAATGACCTCATCCTGGAGTGTCTCACACACACTCAGCACCAGCTGGGAGTACTGGGGGATGTCACTCACTGTGACACACACAACAGACACCAGTTAACACACAGTCCTTGTACTCAGGTTTCCAGTTTAAATGACAGCATCACTGAGCCACATTTCTTGCAGTCAGTGTTTATTCTGCTCTCATTTCAAAGCCTACAAAACAGCATGTGATGAACTGTGCCTAAGTTAGATGACTGAGTCTAGGAGGATATAAGGGATGAAATGGTCATCTGGATAATAAAAACATGTAGTTTTACCAAGAAGTCATATAAACCCATGTCACAGCACAAATCAACCACTGCTATGGATGTATTATTCCACAACTGCTCCTTATAGCAATTCCCACCCATTGCTCCAGATTCCTGGTATTGGTCCACGCAGACTGGGTGCAGTCTATGCTCTGTGATTCCATTTAAACAGGGAAAAAAACATTATAAGAAATTGCACCACTTTTTAAGAGCATGACTACAAACTCAAATTCAACAGCAAATCAAAACAATTAAAAACAACCCAACCCTCTACTTTCTACTTTTCAAACCATGTGGGCTTGCAGGGCCTGAGCAGTAGGGATACACAGGCAAGCTCAGACTTCTCATCACAGTGCTTTTGTACATGCTGTACAGAGAAATACTGCCCAGATTCCACTGAGGTGCTACTGCAATGTCTGAAACCCCTCTGGTTTGTAACAAAATATACCAATTCTTTCTTGTGTTTGGGTCTTTTGTTATCCTAACTAGAAAATCATGTCAGAATCTAAGCCCTCTATGACAGAGCCTGACCAGGGTGTCCCTCCCACACCCACTGAGGTATTTCCAAAATCACAGGGGAACCAAACTGATCAAACACAGAGGTTACTATCAGGGAAAGACAAGAGACATGGACACAGTGTGAATGATAAACCTCATCTCTTTCCAAAACTAGCTAAAGCAAGGAAGAAAAAAGGAGAGAGGTCCCACAGGTTGGTGACTCCCTTCAGCACCCTGCACTGGCACCAGCACCACACACATGTTCCTCTTGGACACACTGGGTGCAGGGTGTGCTCAGCCCTGCAGCACCTGCACATGCACCATCTCACCTTTCATCTCCTTCATTTGCAGGACAGTGATAAGAGCTGAGAACACTTTGGCTTTGGTTTTCTCCATCATCTGCTGATCTGCCTGTAGCACTCCCTCCAGAATCTGCGTCAAGGAGTTTATGATTTTATCCACAGAACTCAACTCGCTGACAACAAAAAGGGAGAGCTCTTCAGATTAGACAAGATCCCTCAATAAATATACTGGCTTGACTGAGCTGTGTGGATCATAAGTGACATGATCCACACATATAAAAGCAGTTCTTCCAAAGTAAAGTTTAAGTCACCACCTGGATCTCACTAAAGACATTCCACAGAATGAGAGAATGCACTTTCCCTTCACTGTGAGAATGAGAGTGAGAATGCAGGAGGAACATCACAAAAGCTCTTTTGACACTTTTCACCAGCAAGCAGGAAGCCAAAACATAAACTGTATTGCTACTAGAGATTCCACAGAATTTCAACAACAACCTAGAGACATTTTACATCTCAAAAGGAAATTCTATAAGAAGGCTTAAGTTTCCTCCCCAAATCACTAAGGGCATCTCACTAGAGCAAAACACTTAAATACAACCTCCCAAGTTTTTATTTCCAGCCATGGCTAAAAATTAACCAAACAAAATACCCACCTCTTCCACTGTTTGAGCAGGATCAGAAGAAGGGTACACAGCATAGATCCCAGCTGCAGGCAGGCCACTGACATGGGAACCTGAAGCTAAGGAGAAATATTGCAAGAGTTACAGCTGCAACATGTAAGAACACTTCAGAAATGCTCAGCCCAAGCACTACCACCAAATGACCTGGTTTGTTCTTCAACAGCACTGAGGGGAGCAGAGCCAGGACCCTCTCAGGGCCCTTAGTGCTGACAAGAATGACACATGCAAAATAAAGATTTATAAGCAGCTCATCAGTTCAGGAAGAGACACTTTGTTTCAGCCCAATTTCACGGGGTCTCAAAAGCTCTATGACAGCAAGCAGCTGCAGAAATAGAACACCTCATAATACAAAGAAGATGAGCAATTAGAAAATGAAAGAGCTGATAAGGAAGCAGCACCTACCAAAACCTTGGTGCCATTTAGCACGTCCAGAAACAACTGCTCACGAACTGCAGAATCAGTCAGGTGCATGATATCCGCCTAGATCCACAAAGAGAAAGATCAACCAAGCACAATAAAAGATGCATCTTCTTAGCAGCCTAACACCAGTTTACTGGTTTGATTTGTTGCTTTCAGAATTCCCCAAATTTTGCAGCTGCTGAGTTTTAAAGAAATCACTGAAGTCCTACATTAACCATGGGCAAGAAGTCAGCAATGACTAATTCCCTAATGGTGCATCCCTGCCTCACTTGGCTCAGGAAAAGCTCTTCAGCATTACCTAATTACTGAGAACTGCTCTAAAAATTATTTACTACCTCCCTCCTCTGCTCAGACAGACAATGTGCTCATTTTGGTCAAACAGCAGAACACCACCCACTCTAACCTCTTGTGCCCCACTCGTGCCAACCTGTGTTGAAATCACATCTGCTAAAAGACTGAAAGGAAAAGCAGTGAATTCTCAGCTGTTGACACTGAATTATTCAAAATGTTGGTATCAGACTGCCATGCCAGGCAAGAGGCAGCCCTTACATGGCTTGTGGAGATTATGAGCAGCATCCTCCAGGCCGAGATGAGCATCTGATACTCTGTCACAGAGGCACAGCTGGTGCCCTCGGTCTCGGCCACATGTTGTGCCAGGGACTTCACGTACTCTGACCAGTAGGCAAAGCGCTTTTTGGTGGAGAAATTCTTCAGCGTGTCTTTCAGGGACTGATCCAGTGAGCCCCTGACCAAATCAAGAGGAGAAGTTTATCTTCATTTGTTCTTGGGTCAGAAAATACACTTCTTCTGAGATTCAGGGACACAGTTTGCAAGTGAAGGGTATTCCACACATTAGACCTGTGCAGGGAATCCCACTTTTTGCATCAAATGTGAAGGAAAAACATGATCCCTGAAGAAAAGCTATGATTCTTTTTTTTTTTTTAAGCAGAGATTTTAGTTAATCCTGACTTTTCAACATATTCAATGTCAGTTATGTTCAGGAAAACAAATCATGTGGGAGAAAACTACTAAATGTGATCCATCAATCAACAAAGAAGGTTTAGTTAGCTTAGTTGACAATTAGTTTTGATAAATACTGTATATTCTCATTCCAGGATACAAGGAAAATACTAATACATTCTCACCTAAAGGCTGCAAAAAGACTAATATCTTTCTGCAATTAGTGATTGCAAGAATCTGAAATGCATGTTTGCAATGTGTCCATAAATCACTCCCACACTTTCACAGGATTACATGTGCTTTGTCCCTCAAAGCCCACGTGGTCTGTCAAGAGCTAACACACACAGTTTATATAATTAAAAAGCACAGGGATGAGGGAGAAATTCCCAAAGACTCACTTGACAACATAGTAGATCTCCAAACAGATAATTTTCATGATTAAGGCACAGGTATCCAAGACACTGAGCTATAAAGACAAAAAAAAAAGCAAGATCTGAGCTCTGAAGGGTAAGTGGAATCCTGATTTATCCCTATCACTTGGGATGACTAATACTGCAGTTGTGCAGGAGACTTGTTTCTCCCACAATAGCAATAGTTAATGTCATTTGACCATGGACTGGTGACAGCAAGGACAGAATGCTGTGTTCAGAGCAGAGTTCAAACTCTGAGAGCACAGGGCCTTCAGAATGAAGGGAAAAACTCTCACAGAAAGGAAGAATAACAAGAACCTGATCGATTCCTCTGTGATACCAGTCAGCCTGAGCTATGGATGCACTTCAGACAACACAACTTCCACTCAGTGTCACCACAGCTGTCAGGAAACATCTATTTTGGTTTCATATGTGAATAAAGCGCAGAGAATTCCATAAGACAGTTCATGGCTGTACAGTCTCTGCAAAGCCAGAAAACATTCACTTCATCTCCTGTGTTTAACCCACTTGATCACCGAAAGCTGCAAGCAGAGGGAACAGCCACACACACCACTTGGAAACCATTTCTGAGAACTCCACAATTCCCTTAATTTTGTTTGGCTGTAACTCACCTCTGATGATTCAGAAGGCGGAGGAAGGGTCCCAAAGAGAGGATTAGTTAAATTTTCCCAAAACTTTGGCCTAAAAGATATATACAGAAGTACCATCAGTTACCTCCCCCATGCCTAGCAGCATTTTGACAATTCCAAACTTCACAGAAAACATGCTTTGGCAAACACAAATTCATATAGCTTTGTATGAAAGAAACAGAGAGATATTTGCTCCTGAGCATGCACAGGGGGGCTTCTCATCTTCCAAGCTCAAAACCCACACGCTGTATGGGCTTCGAGGCAGGGTGCACAAAAACTAAGATGTAAATGCCCCTGAAAGGTGTGATGAACCAAACTTTTGTAGAAAAGGAAGGAAACTGCCCTGTAGAAAAGCCCCAACTCACTTTGTCCTCAGCACGAGCATGGCGCTGTCGCGCCGGTCCTGCCACAGCGCGTGCAGGAAGGCGATGGCAGCTCTGTGCAGGAGGGGAGGGCACCAGTACCTCTCCTGCTGCTTGGAGTCAATCAGCTCCAAGACCACTTGGAGGCAACTCCACTCCCCCAGGCTGAACTCCTAAAGCAAAAGGAAACAGGAGGTTATGTCACCACAGGACCACTGTGTAGGCACCTGTCAGAGCACAATGTGCTTAATTCCACTTACACAGAGAAACAAATCTGAGTGTATGATGCTGTCATGTGTTTTATATATGACCACAAGGAATGTGGTCATAGCACAGGAGACACAAAAAAAATTAATTGGGAAATAGAATGTAAGCTAAACTGAGACTTAGTATGGCCAAGTGCCTTCAAAAGGTCCCAACCCAAGACCTTGAACTGCAAAGCACCAGAGTGGGTATTCTGGGAAATTATATTGTTCATTTGTATCCCAATCTTCAGCTTTCTCACTGCCAGAGTGTCACAGATGAGTGTTTTAAGGTTACTTGAAGAACACAGAGGCATCCTTGGTCTGACTCAGCACGTGTTCTTATGCTAACTCAGTATGTGCCTTGAAATATTGAGGGATGTTTCTCTGGTTATAAGGAAAAGTGAAACTGGGATAACACCACATGCATTAACTGCAAGCACAGGCTGCATTTATCTTTACATTAAGCACATGGTAAGAACTACCAGATTTTAGACACTGGTGCTGTAATCCTGCTATGAAAAGACCTCAGGCAATATCTGCTGTTGTACCTTTGACCCATCGCTGCCATCCTTCACTTCCAAGTTCAGGAACAGCTCGATGAGCCCAGGCTGTGTCTCCACGGCCACCGTGAGGAACTCCAGGATCATGACCTTGATGCGCATGTCCTCGATCCTGCTCTGCAGGTGTGTCAGGAAGGCGTCGCGGATGGCGGCGGCGTCGCTGCCCAGGCAGGCGTACACGGACATGGGAGCGACCTGCACACGGACACAGCACCCCAGGGAAAAATAACCACCCTGGACAGAGGGCTGGTCTATATACGAGGTGATCTGTACTGTACTGAACCTCCAAAATATTTAATATTCAATCTCTGAGGGGGTACTCAAAAGCAAGTTGCCATTAAGCAGGAAGAAAATTGCCGAGTGATCCAAATTTTCCTCTTTGGCAATTCCGGTCTATCCCTCACCTGTTTTTCCCAGGTTATCAAAAAACTAGAAAGAGCAAAACAGTTTTAGAACTGTATTTCTTGAAATAAATAAACCCAGAGTTGGATTTATATTCTTTGAGAAAAACTACAAATACTCAGAAGTCTAGCAGCCAAAAAAAGAGTAAGTCTAAAAGGCTTTGTAAATCTAGAGTCTGCTTTTCAGTAAGTCTAAAATTTGAAAGGTCCCAATATAAACTTAAACAGGATGCTCTTCTCAGTAAGATGGTACAATTCCAGGTAGAAAGGCATAGGAATTTTATCTAAGATTCTGACTTTATCTAAAGTTGCTCAAAAACTGGGAAGAGATCAACTGGACGTGCAAATACTTTGCACATAACACCCCACTCCTGGGAAACCTCTCAGTGAGTGCTGAGTGACTTCTCAAACAGCAGATTAGGTTAAAAAACTAAAATGCCCTTTAGGTGATTTTTGATGTGCTCTACCTTACAGCTGTCAGGCCACCCTGCTTCAACTGACTTGATTAAGCTCCCTGATTAAAAAAAAGCCTGAAGAAATTATCTGGAAAGAATGTCAGTGGTGGAATCAGTCACAAGGGGAGAAGCAAAGGAGCACTGGTGTGTCTCATCTCACCGTAGCCAGTCGTTTGAGCAACTGGATGGCCAGGCGTGGAAGTGCAGGGTCATGCTTGTGGTAGATGTATTTGGCCAAGACAGCAATGAGATTGTTCCCATGAGCACCTGGAGAGAACATAACTAAAATCAAAGAGGAGAAACGCCAATAAGATGTAACTGTTTACCAAATAATGATTTCCACAGCAGAAAGTGGGAACTAGGTTGTTCTCCCAAAAGAACAAGGCCTGGGTCCAGCCAGAGGCACTAATGGCAGCTGATTTAGTATACTCTGTAATTACACTAATCTCATTACAAAGCATCAAACAATAAGCCATGTTTGATTAATCCTTTAGAAGCTCTCCCAGCGGGGCAGAACGCCTCAGAGGAGGGAGAAGAGTCCTCCTCCCATCACTTGCAAGCACTTTTTGGAAACCTTAACTCCTGTTTGTAATGAGACACACCCTGACATTTGCAAAGAACCCAAAAGCACAGCTCCCCAGGCTGCCCCAGGGAGGAATACCCACCGTGCTGAGTGAGTGCCTGCTCCAGTGGAGACACCACACTGGACGGGGGTTTGAGCCGGATGACGTTGTTGGTGACAGAGAAGGCCAGCTTAACTGTCTGGATCAGCAGCTGCCCCTGGCCTTGGCACTCATCACTGTGTTTCCAAAAGAAACCAAAAGAGCTCTTGGCAAACTGTGCTGACAGTCAACATTTATTATTTGCACAACATTCAAAGAGGAAACTCAGCACTCCATGGGGGGTTATGTTTTCCCTCACATCAGCACAAGGAAGATGCCAAAACAGCCGCACCCCACTCACCTGCTGGACTGGGAGGCCATCACCATGTCAATGGTGTCCACCCCAATGCCCATGATGTTGATGACAGCTTGCCCTGCCTCTGTGTTGGCCAGGCTGAAGATGCACAAAGACTGCAGGCTGGGAGCATTGCTGGGACACACAAACACAGGGAAGTCACAAGGAGCGCGATTTTGCCACACAGGACTTAGAACTACCACAAAGTAACCTCTTCATTTCTACTCCCCCACTGCCCCTTCCTTTATTCTCCCTGCTACTTTCATGACAGTGGCTACACCAAATAGTCAAAGTGGATGGCAGTCTGTCCCAGGAAATCTAGGTACTTTTTTCTCCTTTCCACCAGGTGTTCTAGAAACCTCTGTGGGTTTGTCTGTCCCTAACCTTTTTCTACCCTTCCTGTACTCAGTAATGCAGCAAAGAGCTGAAACCAGCACTACACAGCTACACCAGCTTCCTCACAGTTGTTTGCATTCCAAAACTGACACAGAATGATAGAGAATTCTGCACTGTTACCAGGTTAGTGCAGATCTGAGACCCATCACTTGTCTTACCTGCTGCGAGGATCCATTTCAGGGCATAAATTCAGTATAGCATGGATTAGCTGCAGAATTAGGCACCCTAAAACAGACATGAAATGGGCCAGTCAGGTTTGGAGAACTTGTGCCTAGTTCCTACTATTTTCAAACAAGTCACAGCACCTAACAATACCAGTACAATACAAATGCCAAATGGCTGCTAGAAAAGGTATGATAAGAAGAAAAATTCACACATTCTGTTGAGAAGGCAGGTGATCCTTTTTATTCCCTTCTCCCTCCTTCATGATCCTTACCAATTTTCTCTCTCACTCCATGAGAGTTGTATCTCCATTTGTGGTAATTTGGTAACATCTCCTTCAGGACAAACACGATGCAGGGCACAAGACCTTGGCTCTGGGTGCTACCAAGTTGTCCCTAGGAGAAACAGAAATGTTATTTAACCAGGAGGAGGACAAACGACAAGAAAACTGTTGCAATCACACCAGCTCACAGGTGGTGTCACATCAGAGCATTCCAGCAGCACTCACCCGGACAAGAGTTGTCACGAGGTTCAGGAAGGAGATGGTGACACTGTACTCGCCCTGGGGCTGTTCTATGCTCATCAAGAGGTTCCCATAGCCCCCAGCATTCATTCCCTCTGCACTGTGGGTTCAAGGAGCAAGAGGGTTCATCACATGAATAGCAGGATTCTGACACAAATGAGATGCCAGGTGCAGAGACTGCACACTGGGAAAAAGTTCTTATGACATGTCAGGCAAAAAAAAAGTGGGGAGGGATCATGAATACCTAATCATGTGATTCATGCTGGACAGTGGATTGGCAACAAATGGTAAGAACCCTGTGTGGTGAAGGTCAGTCCAAACCTGCATGAGAAAAGGTACAGATATTCCCTCTCATTCACCTATAAATGTCTACCAGTTCTCACACCCAGCACAAACAGGTCCTTCCCTCACCTTGGCTGGCATCCGAGCAGCCAGGACTGTCAAACAATTGACACAAGAAGCAATAACATCCACAGGGGGAGAGATTACAGTTGTTAGCCTACAAAAGAGAAACACACGCATGAAATGCACTGCCACCTGTGGTCTAGCCTATTTACTGGGTTTTTTAATCAAAAAAGCTTCTCTCTCACAGAAGAACACATGAATAACATCTAAGCAGGTAAATACAGACAGCAGAGTCTGCACTTTCAGTCTAGACTTCCCACCTCCCCCTCACACCTGAGTCAGATCAATTTACTGCTAGAGGCAAGACTGGCAAAGCAGCAGGCTGTCACAGAGAACAATAATTATACAGCACAACATTAATTCCCTGCCAATTAACTCTAGGAGGAGCTAATAAGTACAACTGTTTTAACACCCAGGAGCTACTGCTCTAATGCTATGTTTTATCCCCCTTCCATGTAAATGTAGCTACCAATAAAAACTGCCTTTAAATGGGTAAAACTGCACAATGTTCAGGAAAGAGGTGAAATGGGGGCATTCTGCTCCAAACAGTGTGTGGGCAGAGCTGTCATGAGACCTGAACACCAGTCTTGGGGAGTTCAAGCACTGACACTTCTTGCAAAGCTCTTGGCAAAATCACTAATTAGCCATTCCTCCAGCTGACTGTACCTGCTCAGGTACCTCTGCTGGCAGTGACTCACCTCTGCAGGAGCATGTAGATCCGTGATGTGATTGGAAGAAGGCAATCTGCTATTGATGCATCAGTGCTGATCACTTTATGAACCAGATCAATTATGGGCTTGACCCTCTGGCAATGCTGAATCACATCTGGGTAAAGAAAACCAACACTAGAATGCAAAATTGTACTTAAGCAGTGGTCAAATTTGGAACAACGAACATTATTCTCACCACAAGCCTCCATGATCATTCCCCATACCAAAAACCATTTATTTTATTTATCTCAACCTTCTCCTCATCTAAAATGTATCTTGTCTCACCACATGGTCTTACCATGTAGTGAATTTTACAGAATAATCATCATCATCAGGTTTCTGGGAAAATGTTCCATGCTCTTGCAAGTATTGAATTCTATTACTAACCTCTAATTGATACCAATTAATAATTATTTATTGTTTTATACTCCCAGCCTGTCTCACCTGCTGTTGATACAACATGGAGCAGCATCTCAATCTCACAGGTGAACAGTGTCCAGCTGCTGTAGGAATATTCCCACCGTACCAAATAAGCCCGATCATCCAGCATCACCTGGCCCACCGTTCCCTGAGGTATCCGTAGATTTGTTTGACCTAATCCTAAAGATCAAAAAAGCAGATGAAGAAGTCACAAATTAGTTATAAGCCAGGCAAAGAACTGAATTCCCCAGAGCATTTCAACAAGAAAAGAAGTGCAGTTTCCTTACCAAGAGGATAGAGCAACTTTGGGGCCTGTCTTCGCCACAGCGTCCCGTCTTCATGGGAGACCACATCCGGAGGTTTATGCTTGTACAGTTCAATATAGAAGGACATTTTATCCAGGAAACTGTATACCTGCACCAGAGAGAGCTTCAACAACACAGCAAAGACCCAGAGCTCCTTAAAAATTAATCAACGAGTTAATCTCCAGGAATCAGCAGGTTTTGTTGTTATGTACAATATTCTTCTAATACATCGACCCTCCCATTATTACACAGCCCACGTGTCCAGACAAGTCTCATCTAATGAACCAAGAACTTCTTATCAGTGCAGCACCATTCAAAAATTAGTCAGCATCTCCATCTTGAGCCACTAGACTTGGAAAGTTTTCTAAAAGCCAGAAAACAGAGTCCTGCAACAGCACAGGACTAATATCTGTTACCTAAGACTGCAACTGAGATAAGCACATGTAATGGAAAGAAAGAATCACAGAGCATTTCACCCCTGTCTTGGAATAAATCACCTCCCAAACACCAAGAGAGATCCTGTACCTTTTTTGCAGTAGATTTATCAGACACAAGGGCTTGGAGCAGCTGAAGGAGGGGAGTGAGAAGATGGGGGAACATCCCACACACGCTGTCCAGGATAATACCCAGACCTGCAGTAGGTTCCTGGTGGTGGAAGCAGAAAATAAATATCTTATTACTAAAAAGAAAAGCTAAAAGGGTCTAAGTACAGCACAAAGCTACAGTTCCTTTTTAAGCTCTGCATTTAACATTAATCATGCACAAAAGTATCATTCCAGTCCTCGCACAGACTGAAGCATGAGGCAGTTCTGCAAGTATAAGGCAAGAAGTAAGACTGTAAGGCATCACATGTCATCCTAATTCTGTGACAACAAAAAATAAGCAGGATGCTTTTGCCAGCAGTTAGTTCAATCCTTGCAGCCCCAGCCCTGCTATCAACTATCACCTATATTAAAACTCGCTCCAGCATCCTTTTCAAGAGTAAAGCCAAGGCTGTACCTAAAAGGCAGGAAAGGGCAAAAGTAAATCAAAGATAGATGCAAAAGAACTGTAGCTCTTCAGGCCCTCCTAGAAACCAACTAATTAAGCACTACCAGACTGTTCCTTTCCTATAAGGGAATCTTTTCTCAGGTCTCAGTTATAAACAAGGTAGGTCAAACAACTTGCCAGCACACTCACCGTCTTCCAGAAGAGCTGAGGAATGCTGGAAGCTGCCAGAACTTCACATGCAGCATCAATTATATCCTACAAAGGAAGAGAGGATGCAAAAAAATAAGAACTACAACAACAGGGCGTTTTCTGTAACATCTTTGGAATTTATGTTCACCCACCAAGATGTAACTGTTTCCCGGAGTCAAAATGGAATCACACACCCAACCCCGGAGCCCACAGCCAGCCTAAAGCCATGCTGCTACTCATCTAAGTCTGCATGCTGTAAATGCAGCAGGAAAACCAGCATATCACTTGTTTGGATCTATCTAAGCCTGTGGTCTCAAATGCAGGATTACAATTTAACAAGTAATTAGCATCAGTTATGACGGGTTATTTTGAATTATTTTACAGATGCAAGGAGCCTTGGGAGCTTACCTGCTGATTGCCCAATGTGTGTAATTCCAGTGACGTCAGGACAAAGGAAAGAAGTCCATAAATACACATGCAAGCTGTGCTGGCAGTACACTGCAAGGGCAGAATACAAAGAGCTATTATGGGAAAGACTGTGAATTACAAACACACTGCAACTCTACTCAACATGCTTTACACACTGAGTAATTGCCTTTCTCATACTCCTTGCTGCACAGGGGCAACAAAAGTTAAATCTCTGCTTTAACATGAAATAGTTGACTGAAATGTGAAATCTTGCCACTACCATTATCACTAGAAACGTCTTCCAGACATTAAAACAATAATAAAAAAAGCACTTTTATTTATTTCTTAAGTATTCATATTTTTTAAGTGTTCAAAGAAATCTAAATCATCAGCTGTCACTGGTTTCTATCTGCTAAGTAGTTTACTCTCACACACAGTGTTGTGTAATGAAAACATATACAGAGAATAGTGCAGAGTGAAATCATCCAGTACTGAAAATCCACCATGGCAAATACACCTATGGAAGCAAATCAGCAAATGTGATTAACTGCAATCTATTCTGCTACAACTTACTAACTTCTGGTTTACTCTTTGGGCATAAAAACCAGTTTCATTCCAACTTGATTCCTAATCCTCACTGAAAGAAGACAAGATGACAGACCAAGCTTTACTGCACACCCTGCTTCAAACCAGCCTTAGTTTGAAAGAGCACTGGTTCAAAGTCATCCACTTCCCATCACAGCTTTACACCAGGAGCAGTTAAATCAGGAGCTCACATACAGGATTATAAGAAACTCACATTCTTGCCCCCACTGCTGAGGGATCGCAGCAGCTTTGACAGATACTGGAACACATTGAGCTGGATGGCAGTGCTGCCCATCCTCCTGATCACGTTTGTGGCCTCCTCTGGGTTTATGGTGTGACGGAGCAGAGCCCAGGCCAAGAGCACCGGAGCGTGATGGGAGACATCCCCCAACTGCAGCAGTTGATTGTCCATCTCCTGCACAGAGACAAGACAAAAGCAAAATAACTGACATCTTCTGAAAGCAGTTCACACTCAACAAGCTGATTGTGTCTCTCACATCACGTGGATGCCAATTCCTACACTCAGTCAACAAACCCAAGGATCAGAACGGCACAGACACAGCAGTGCCTGGGTAACCACAGCAAGTTCTGTTCTCTTAGGCCTGACGAGGGGTTGGTTACTGTGCCAGTGCTTTACCTGGTGGATGTGCTCACTGTTGGCCATCTTGTGCTCCTCTGTCCTGTCATCCAAAGCACGCTCATGCAGGGAGTCGATTTCCATGCCTTCCACCAGAATAAGAGCACTAAAGTACCTACAAACAGGAGGAGAATGAAAACAACGAAGTCAGAAACTTTATTTGCGAATTCAGGTGGGTTTTTTTAAACTGTAAGTGGTCCTTTAGTTTGTTTTGTCCAGCTGTTCTTTGAAGCAACAAGAAATTACAGGGAGTTAAGAGCACATAATCCAAATTCTGTCTTGAAATGCTGGCACAGGACAAAATACAATTTTCGGAACCAGCACTTCTGGCTGAACAGACAAGAAAAGGTCAGTGAAACGTGAAGATAGCTTTTCCACCTTTGTAACTCTCTGCCACCTGGCAGGATTCTCATTGCCCCTCAAGCCATGTCCCACACAGCACAACAAAGGCAAGGCTGCCATTTGTTGGTAGATCCACAACAGCTGAACTGAGGCAACCCAGGTGAAAATGCAGGTTAGAGAAAGCACCAACCTCCACACAGGGAGCACCCAGACCAGCACAGGACTGTGAAGATACAATTTCACTTTACCACTAGACCATACAAGGAGGAGTGGCACTGTATCTCCACTGCCAATCTTACCAAAGGCAAAAATTACATGCTAGATTAAAGTTAGTCTATGGATACCTCTCTACTTTGCAGTCACGCTTCGTTTTGCTGTAAAACTTCAGTATGACCAGAAAAACCTTTTTTGCCTTCATACCCTTAGTTTGAAATAGTGGTGATTTTAAGAGGCAGCAGCAAGAATTATAAATGGTTACTGGCTGAGGAGAACAATCATTTTGCTCTGTCCCCACTCACTGACACACACAGCACTTACCCAATACGATCCACCAGGTGATCCATGCTCTCATCCACCAAATGCCTGTTGGTTTGCCTCGTGCCAAACCCCTGCTCTTTGAACATCTTGGCAAAGGCCAGCAGCTCATCAGGTGCCATTTCAAAGTATGCATAGTAGAGGAAGATGACTTCCAGCAGCATGGACTGTTCACGGAGGCATTGCACAAACCAACGGGACACCTGACGCTCTGTCTGCACAAAGGAAAGTTCCACCATCACAGGGCAGCAAAAGCAGTCAGAGACTGTGGAAGCAGTTCAACAGTCAGTGTAGCCAGCACTTGGATTTGCTACAAGGAAAAATATGTTTCATGCAACCCTCTGTTTCTGAGCAAAAGCATGTTTTGTTAGAGAGAAAACAAATTTTATGTTTTTTAGACCACAAGAAACATCCTGTTTGACAGCTCCTGCACATATGTATTTTCCAATGCACTACATATAAGGAAAGACTTCAAAAGTCAGATAAGTAATAGTAAGAGACAAAATACCATGAGATTTCCATGTGTTTCCCACGTAGGAGCTTCTGCTTTGTACAGCGCTTCAAACTGCTTCCGGTAATTCGGGACTAGTTCCTTGTCCAACTTTTCCACACACTGGAAATACTGTGCCTTAAGGGAACAAACAAATAAATGAACTTCTCATGTGCCCACTCACGTGCTTTTTGCAATCACAAGTGAGGAATTACTACATATTTAGCCCATTTCAGTGGCATCGTGTCCGGGATTGCTGTACTCACGGTGTAAGGGTGTCTCTCATCCTGGAAGTAGGTGAGCAGGTGGAGGACGCAGCGCAGGATGCAGATCCTCTCCTCATAGTAGTAGTCAGCGAGCTGTGAGTGCACAGTGCCACCAGTATCAATTTGATATCCTGCCCAACTCCCCTGCACTTCCCTCTCCCATCACAGGAATGCAGGGTGCTCACACATTATTACAGATGGAGTTTCAACTGAGCAGTTTTTAAGTTATTGGGGGGAAAAAGCAACACTTGATTAACTTTACAGAACTCAATAAGTCATGGCCCCAAGGACAAGTCTATAATTACACTGCTAAGCAAGAAAACTTGAAAAAGAAAAGGAAAAAGACACCCCTATAAATCTCTGTCAGAAATTATCATCATCCTTCCTTTCAGAGTTGTCACTTCAGACAGTAACACACAAACCTACAAGCTTTTGAAAACAAGGGAGTGTACATCTACTCAGATATATTCCCTCATATTAAGTCTAAAATTTCATTCCTGTAGCAATTATTAACACTGTTCAAATCTACATGCACATACATCAATTTTAAAAGTACTTTCTAAAATCCATTCATTATATGAAGGAATATTTCAATTGTTTCAAGGTTTTCCATAGAAATAAAGTGGGTTCTCTGCCAACAGATCTTTTCCACAGAAAAAACAAACGGAAATTACTAACCTTCAACATCAGAGCCTGACTCTGCCTTTCATCCTGAAGAACTGTCTGTAAACAAAACACAACAAAACAAAGATTTGTAGACAGATCTACTGACAAAACCCTTATGCACAAAAGCCACTGAAATAAAAAAAAGACAATTTTTCTTTCCATTTCTTTTGGAAAGAGATTCCAAAAGCACAAAGACAAAACATTCATTTTTAACTACATATTTATTTTTCATCTCCACTCTCATTCACTACTCTCTGGTTTTCCTTATTCCTGTGACAGAGAGAGAAGCTGAGGTCCTGCAGAGACTTAAGCAGGAAGAGATAAGCCTGGATATCTCTCACATTGCCTTAAAGCAGCATTGCAGCATTGTAGGTTCAGAGAATAAAATCTACAAAGCCATTTCTAAATCAGAACTCAGACTCACATGTGCCCATGTGCATCAAAAAACTACTGGTATTAAGGAAAGGTGTGGAGTAAACAGAACATTAATGGGAGCTATGGACCTTCAGGGAGTCCCTGGTTCCTCTGTAATCCTCTTGAAGATAAGACTGTAACAACTGCACACTCTGCTCTTCATCCAGACCCTAAACAAAAGAAAGAGAAATGCTCTGAAATTAATAAAAGGCAACTGAATTTAATAAAGATTGTCTTCAAATCCTCAGGCAGCTCTTATTTTCAAAACAAATAATCTCTGAAACATGACAAAAGAACACTTTAGCACCAGGCAGATGCTTTAAATCAGCATTTCTGTTTAAAGCTAAACACACAAGCTTTGATGTCACTGAGCTGCAGGGGTTTAAATTCAGCTCAAGGAGCATCAGAGTCATTTAAACAAAGGTACCACCAGTCACTGACCTCTGAACTTGTGGCTTAAAGAAACAGAACTTTGCAGGTGAACGGAGAGGGCTGTCAAACAAGGCAACTGATTTAAGGGACATGAGTTTTTAGCTGAGCAGTTGTCCTGGAAGAACCCAAGACAGACAATAGCAGGTGCTGCTGCTGAAAAGCAGGGCCTTGTGCAGCAAGACCAGAAAAACCACAGCACCTCAAGGTGCCCCTCACTTTGGAAAAGTTTGACCTACAGCCTCAACATGTAATTCTAACATCCTTCAGATTATTCAGACCTTAAATTTGCCTCTACTCAACATCAAGAAGGTTATTTATATATAAGAATCCCAGTAACAATTCATTCCAGGGATAAAAAATAATCAGATGGCAGCTTCACTCACCAAAAACTTGCTGACTCTCAGACCCAACTCTTTCAGTGGAGCAGCTACATCTTTATCAGCCTTAATTTTTTCTGCTGAAGTGGTACTAAAGAGAAAAGAAATTTTAGTTACTAAAAATGCAGCAATGCCAAGGACTGAACTAAACAGGCATGAATTCAAAGTCCTCAGTTTTATCAGTTTAAATTGAACATTTGCTTTTTCCTCAGTGCCCCTCCAATATTTCATACAACAATATCCAGCAACCTTCCCACCAGATAAATCTCAACATTGTTCACAATTTTATCACTGTAGTAATGCACATTATACTCATTCCACCTCTTTCACTGAGGGAATCTGGATGTCTTTCTGGGATGACTAAGTGTCAAGAGGAGTCACTTCTCCACAGGCTGCATAACTGCTGCAGCTCACAAAGGCAGGGGTTAACAGCCACCTGACAGCAGTGACAGCAGAAAATGCTGTTGCTTCTTTCTGGTCTTTATTTCATGCCTAAAAACGTTATGTGGATTAAGTACTTTCTCTTGCTCCTCCTCTCCTGAAGTTTTGTCATGCAAGAGGAAAAAACTTATTTTTATGTAATCAGAGCTAAATATTCAACATGATCCTCTATTTACTGGGAAACCCCACGTTAGAGGTTCATTTCTAAAATCAGGCAGTGACTGTACCTTGGTGGTTTATAGTATGACAATCCCTCTAACAGCCTCTGCCAGTGCTTGTTCAACTCTGCAGCAATCTGGGCCTGAAAAAGAAACAAATACCACTGAACAGACTCCTCAAAGTGCACTACCAAGTACCAGATTTGTTAAATTTAAGGAAAGTAAGGAAATTCCACCACCACAGAGACAGGAACAACAAAAGACAGGTGTCTGTGACTCAGACTGATTCCAGATAAGTGAGGCAGAGACCTGCCTTGCTAATCCCAAGAAGGGCAAAGAAATAGGAGGCAATGGACTGGGTTCAGAAACATTTGGATTTCCAACCTCTGGGCAAATTCTTGGAAGCACAGGCTCCATCCCTTAAAATAAGGCAGCAGGCTGCACAACTCATCAACACCCCAGGCCAGCCAGTCTAGGAAGCAGCACTTGTGCCCACTCCAGAAAAGGAACCACCTTTTCCATACACCCTTCCAGGCAGTTCATGCAGCAGCTGTAAACAAGCAGTGGAAGAATGAACAAGTAACAGAGACAGAGGAACAAAAAAAACACACTGAGGAAGAGGGAGAAACAGCAAAACAGTGAATATTTTCACTAATATTCAACGAGATGTACAAATGATGTATTTGGCCGTGGAGCCCTTTCAGTGATGGCCAAACCTGCTCAGCAGGACATGGACTTACTGGTTCTCTTAAAGCTGATCTGCCCAGCAGAATTGTCCATAATTCTCTGCTGCTCCTGCAAACAAAGGGAAAAGGTGCAAAGTGTTGTAATTATGATCATTATTTCAGGCTTCCATTTAGCTCATCACTTCAAACCTGTAATTAATTCTGAGCAGATCACCTTGTAATACAAGAAAAATGATTTAAGGAATATCAGCTTTTAGCTGAGGAGTTTCAGACGTCGTGGAAGAACCAAGGAAAGACCCAAAGAAGGTAACAACTGACACTATGCACTCATATCAAAGCTTCACATTTATATCAAGTTACCAGTTCAATTTGATTTTGCTACTTGGACATCTGAAGGTCATTAAGAAGAAACTCAATGAAAGTATAGAGCAATATTTTTTTCAGTTATATTCAGTGCTCCCCTCCAAACAAATTCTTCCATCACAGCTTCATCCTCCACTCTAAGCAGAGCGTAAACCTGGGTGAAGTGAAACACTGCACCATCTTTATACAGCCTCCAGAATGTTTACCCTCACCTTCTTGTTTCTTCCTGAGAACCCTGCAGAAAAGCCAGCCTGCAATATGAGGAATTACAGATCACATCCTGACCCTGGCACACACATTCAGAAATATATGTCTCCCTACAACAGCTCAGAGAAAAGATGTTTGCCAAAAAGAGTATTTCATTTAGACAAACGATTTGTTATTTTTATACTGTATTACAAATGAGGAGTTAAACACCAAAACTTCTCACACAGACTGTCTATAAAGCAAGAGCTCTCACTGCCTTATTTTTAGAATAACATCATCAAAGTACCTCCCTGTGGCAGCGAAAGGCATCTGCAACTTCTGACACTTGTGGTGCCACTTGATGAATGGCAACAGATATTATTTCCAGGACACTTATCAACATAATTTCTCTCTGCTCATTCCTCGACAGTTGGGTGCACTTTCCTGACAGGAGCCTCTCCAGCTCTGGGTTCAGCCTCTCGAGCCCAGAGCACCCAAAAGCCCAGAATTTCACCAACAATTGAAGAGCAACATCAAGAAAACAATTCAAGAACCCCAGGTTCAGTGATCATGTTAGACTGGTACCTTTGTTTCTCCTGAGCACATTTTTTGTCATTCATTGTAAGAACTGAGGCCCAGCCCAGCAGAGCCAACCCTTCCATTTTTCACTCCCTCATCTGTGAATAAACAGACCGTGGTTTGTTTCTCGTTCATTAATTAGAAACTAAAGGAGGAAAGCTCTGTGTGCAACCACAACTAACAGTGGTGTTCTTGTTCTCTTTCGGGCTTAGAGGCATTCATTTAACAAAAATTAGACACCAGGGAAACTCTAGAGCATAAAAACGTTACAATAAATGACAAAAATAAACAACACTAGTTCTGACGACAAACGAAGGCACCGATGTGAGGTGATCACTGAAACTGTGATTCATTGACACGCTTCCCACGTGTCTGTTTTGTCTTTACGTTTGCAGGAGGTGCGGGAGGCGCAGCCCGGCCCTGGCACGATCCCCCGCTCAGGGCAGCAGCTGCGGGGCCTGGAAGCACCTCGGCGGCGGGAGCGGGGATGGAGCCCCCGGCTCCGCCAAACCAACGGCTCCCAGCGCGTCCTGCGCGGCCGCTCCCCTCGCACACGACAAAATAAACACAAAACCCCCGACATTCGTTCCCGCCCCGACCGTCGGGGCCGGGGGGTTTCTGAGGGTCCCTCAGCGAGGAGGGGGAAGGGGGCGGGGCCTCGCCGCGCGCGCGGGGCGG
>VYXB01000013.1:56522-110333 GCA_013397135.1 Pachyramphus minor | reverse complement strand
GGTTACACCCCTCCCGCGGCTGGGTCATGTGACAGCGGCGGCGCCAAGATGGCGGCGTCCTGCGAGGTGGGTGCGCGCTCCGCTCCCGGGGGGCGGCCGGGGGGTGTGCGGGGCTCCGCGGGGGGAACGGGGAGCGCCTCCCACGGGCGGCTGCGGCCGCTGTCCCCTGCCGCAGGTTCCCAGGAGTGAAGGCTGGATTGTGGGTGAGGCGGCTGAGGGGACACGGGGAAGAAAGGGAGCAGGCAGGGGCTGCAGCGAGGCGAGGGATACCGCGAGTTTGGCAGCACATCAGTGGGAAGCTTCCCTGCCCAGGGCAGCCGGGAGGCGGATCGCGAAACGGGCAGAGAACGTTCGGTGTGGCTCGGATCGGGGCGGGACGGGTCCCGTTCCGTGTTGCTGCAGGCAAAAGAAAATGAAATAATTCAGCAGTGAAACTCAGTGTTGCAGCTTTCAGAGCTGCTGCGTTAGAGCAGAGACCTCACAGAGGGTGAAATTCTTGTCTCCCAACCAGGCTGGGGGACGCTGTCATGTGCCATTATCTATACAAGAGCTGGGCTGCAACCTCAGCGTTGCCAGACTGAGGGGGAGGACTCTCAGTCTTTGGCAGGTGGATTTACTTTGCCTCTTCTCAAATAAACCTTAAGCTTCCCCCTCCCCAGTACACAGAAACAGCAGAGTGGGACCCCAAAATCATCATTATTTATAGGTACATATCGACCAGACTTGGTTTTTTTAACTGTATGATTAATTCTTCTCTTGTTTTAACATGACTTGTGATGGCAAAAGCTCACCCCGGGCCTGATCAAGCTGTGTAGCAACAGTACATGGAATGAAGTTTGGCAATCAGGCTGTATAAACAAGGATGCCAAAAAACAACCTATTAATAATGAAGAGTTTTCAGTACAAGGTCATAAATAACTAAACCTTGCAGACACACAGTGTGAGGGAGTTTGAGCTTCAGGGTCTGGTGACACCATTCAACACTGAGTGAAAACCCAAAACAGAACTTGAAATACTGGGGAGCTGGTGTAGATATTGGCAATGAGACTTAGGGAGCAGAAAGGATGATGCAATGCAGTGTCTTATTTGGGATACACACAACTGTATCAGCCATAACATTGCCAACAGAAATATATCAACTGAGACCTTCAAAGGTCCCAAAAGAGGTGCCAGAATAATGGCAGACTGTGGGGCTCTGCCTCAGAAAACAGGAATCAAGGTCCTGACAAGGGGAGAGGATGTGCAAAAGCTTTAGCCTTTCCTAGGAGCTGTTCTAAAAGTAAAGCTGCTCTAAAAGCAAAGCTGCACTAGCTGTTTGCTCTTTCTTTTCTTTTCATCAGGAATTGCAGTAGCATGGAAGGGAATTCTTCCTAACAGACAACTGAGCACATCAGGACTCCAGAGAGAGATTCTGAAAGCTCGAATCATGCTGAACAAGCCGGTGCTGGCGGAGTCCCTGGTGGTGTTTGCCATCGTGCTCTCGGTGCACGGGGTGGTGTGGGACCGGTTCTCCTGGTGCGCCCTGGCCTTGGCCCTCCAGGCCTTCTACGTCCAGTTCAAGTGGGACCGGCTGCTCCAAGGCGGGGGAGCCGTGTTCCAGTTCCGGGGGGCGGCCAACAGCGGCCTCCTGCCCGCCAGCATGGTCATCCCCCTGCTGGGAATCGTCATGAAGGAGCGGTGCCGCGCCGCCGGCATCGTGTACTTCGAGCGCTTCGGGGTCGTCGTGGCCTCCACGGGGATGCTGCTCGCGCTCTTCCTGTCGGTGCTGGCGGTTGGCATCACCAAACCCATGCCAACCAACACCTGCATCCTGACTGGCATGGCTGGCAGCGTCATCATCTACACCATGAAACACTCCCTGGCTGTCTCAGAAGTCATAGAGGTCCTGGAAGTGCTGCTCATCTTTGTCTACCTCAGTATGATCCTGCTGTACTTGCTGCCGCGGTGCTTCACTCCTGGGGAAGCGCTGCTGGTTCTTGGAGGTGTGAGTTTTGTCCTCAATCAGCTCATTAAACGCTCACTGAATGTAGTAGAGGGCAAAGGGGATCCCATTGACTTCTTCCTTCTGGTGGCAGTTGTTGGAGTTGTTCTCCTTGGTCTTTTTTTCACTGTGCTCTTCATTTTCATGGATTCGGGCACGTGGATCTCCTCCATGTTCTTCCACATGATGACAGCAGTGTTGGGCTTAGGGGTCATCATGCCTTGGCTCTACAGACTCATCCAGAGGAACCCTCTGCTCTGGCTGCTGCAGTTTCTGTTTCAGACACAGACAAGACTTTATCTTCTTGTGTACTGGACCCTCTTGGCTGCCTCAGCCTGTGGGGTGGTTCTCTACCAGAATGCAAAGAGATCATCTGAATCCAAAAAACACCAGGCCTCCACTATCACCAGGAAATATTTCCACTTCATTGTTGTAGCCACGTATGTCCCTGGACTCATTTATGACCGTCAGCTCCTCTATGTTGCTGCAGTGCTGTGCCTGGCAGTGTTTATCTTCTTGGAATACGTACGGTACTTCAGGATCAAACCCTTCGGCCAAACCCTCAGGCATTTGCTGTCTCTCTTCTTGGATGAAAGGGACAGTGGCCCTCTAATCTTGACTCATATTTATCTCCTCCTTGGCATGTCCCTCCCAGTGTGGTTGTTCCCCAGATCTTGTGCTCCCAAAGGCACCTTGTCTGGAGCAGGAGCACTGGTCCCCTACTCCGGGGTGTTGGCAGTGGGGGTAGGAGACACTGTTGCCTCTGTTTTTGGCAGTACAGTGGGGGAGATCAAATGGCCAGGAACAAAGAAGACCTTTGAAGGGACAATGACAGCTATTTTTGCTCAGATCATTGCTGTGGCCCTGATTCTGATCTTTGACAGCAGTGTGAATCTGAACTCCAGCTATGCCTGGATTCTGGCATCTGTGAGTTTGGTTTCTCTGTTGGAAGCTTACACCACCCAAATTGATAACCTGCTGCTGCCTCTCTACCTCCAGATCATGTTTATGGCATAGAAGCACTTCCAGGAACAGAGGTTTCTCCCTTCCTAGAGAAAAGTGGTACTAGGAAATGCACTATAATGAAAGCTCAAAGCTGACCTAAACACTAGTTTTGGTACAGCAGAGAAAGTTGTTAAAATCAGAAATGAGAATTATTTAAAATAAAGGGATTTGTTCGGTCTTGTTTTTCCCGCTGTTGAAAACAGCCTGAATTAGGTTCTCACAGCAACAAATATGACTGATAAAAACAGCCTGTGTGTAATAATCCAATTATCCAAGTTTCTTCTGTGGGCCCAGAGGCAAAGGAAGCAGAGGAAGAAGAGGTAAGTCAATTAAAGGGGAAAAAATAAATAAGCAGATCTCTCAGATATTGCCACCTCTGTATTGTACCTTGTTTTCTGTACTAAGTCCTGCATCTTGTATTAGTGAACATGTGAACTCTCATTTCTGCACAAGCACCATGTAAAGCATGTTTGATAACAAGGGTGGGCACTCAGAGCAGGTATAAGAGTCCAGATGTGTCCAGTCCATCAGCAAGAGCCACAGACACAACTCCAAACTCAGTAGCTGCCACATCCATGGTGGGTGGGGAAGGTTTGGGAATGTGAGATACTGCTTATTCCAAGCCCTGCTAATAACAACAGTACATTTTTAGCCCTGAAGTTTTATTCAACGAGAAGAATGTTTTGTCTTTCCCAAGATTTTAATCTCTAAATCCATTTGGAATGAATATGGGGGGGGGTGGAATTAAGCAAAGTCACAGCTAAAACTAATTACACATTAATTATGAAAGCAGAAAATCTGTTCAAGTCAATAAAATTTTCTACTACTATTGTACTTTTCTACTTTTCACATTTTTTCAGCCAGATGTTTAATTAAATAACCTATAAAAATCCTTCTATCAACAAATTGAGTAGAGCCATTGAATTCTGCCCACTTAATTAAAATTGCAACTACTATTTTGTGGCCCAAAAAAACCACCTCATTTTTATGTATTATACACTTTTGTACTGACAGTCTCTTCTCACTGGTTTGCCAGGTGTCCACTAGAACAAAGCACATGTGTCCTCCCTGCCCCTTCCCTTCCCCTGAGATGTGTCCAAGCAGGAGACTGGCACTCCAGGATTCCTGTTTGCACCCCAAAGTTAACTTCTGACTCCTTTTTAATTTGCTTTTGGGAACAGTTTGGGGAGGGTCCAAGGTGCTGCCTCACACAACACTGTCCTGCTGAGGCTCCGTCTTGGGACTGAGAGTAAGACCCAGGAGTGGGTGAAACCAGTTTCTGGGTCAGCAGAATTGGCTCCAGAATCCAATATTTGTGTTTGTGTTCCTGCAACAAGGCAGGACTGGAATAGCTGAGAGGCAGCATTGCCCAATTCACCCCCTGCCTGGGCAGGGCTCCTGGGACTTGGTGCTGCTTTTCCTGAGGAGGCCAAAGTTGGCCAGAGCCAGTTAATAAGGAAATACATTGTCAGATACTCTCTGTAGGAAACCAAACTCAGTAACTGTGCTGGGCTGAGTTTCCTTCACTTTTTAGCAGGAAATCCTGCCAATCAGTCCAGCTTTTTGCTTTTATTTATGCACTTGAATGAGGTGGGTTTGCATGTTGCAGGTAGTGGTTCATAGGACAAACTATCCTTCCTCAGCAGAATTCTAAATTATTAACTCCTCTCATGGAAAGAGACAGACAAAGCTTGAGCTGCTTCTGTCACAAGCCAAAGCCTTCCTCATGGATGGAATAAAACAGCACCACAGGTAAGGGAAGTCACTTCTTTCCACCCTGTTCACAGCTTTCAAACAAACTGTAGAAAAGGTAGTTTCTGAATGCAGAAACTTTGCATTCAGTGTTACTGCTGTTGTCATTACCCAGCTCCCCAGTTCCTGCCCCAGCCACCTGAGCTGTTCCTCTGTGAGAAATTCTTTGCTGGATTCAACCTCCTCTGCATTGCCCAAAGGGCTGAAAGGAAACTTTTTCCCTTAAAGAAACTAAATTCACCTCAAACAATTGCCAGAGATAAGCAATATCCATTTGCAAGGGATGAGTCAGTAAGAACGGGGCTCACTCTGCCACAGCTCTGACAGTCTGAGGGTTACTCTGATGTAATTCCTGCCTTGGTGACACCAGACTCATATCTCAGGGTTGCCACTGCATCAAGGCTTGTGAAATTACACCTACACAGCTTCTGTTCAGTTCAGGGCACAGGCCTGAGCTTGCCTTGGATGTAACTTGTGTTTCCAAACATTCCTTGCTGTAAGTTGGTTTGGCTTTGGTGAGGCTTTGGGGGGTTGAAATTGTTCTTGTACATACTGAGAGTTCAAACTGCTCATCAGACAACTTGGTGCCGGCCCCATCTGTTGGGAGGTGACACCATGTCTTCCTCAAAGAAAAGATGATGGAGATGAAAAGGAGAATTTCTATTCTTTTATTAAGTGCAAGGAGTTTGATTGAGGTTCTTTGCTCCCGTCATTTCAACATGAATCTTTAAGGACTGTCATATTTTTAATCAACACACCCAGAGATCAAACACTCAGCTACAGTTTGCTGGGAATACTTAGATTGATTATAAAAAGCAGAGTTCCTGGTTCATTTTGCCCACAACAGGGTTGTTTTAAAATCACTGTTACTCCAACAGGGCAGATACCTAAGGGTGAAAGGCAGCCTTCTTCCCATGACATGTTCACCTGCACTGCTGGGATCAACACAGCCAAGAAATGCACTTCAGCTCTTAAACTGAAGAAAATACCAAGAATCTGCAAGGAGAAATACATCTTAACTGGTCCCAGTCAAGGTGCAACGGTCTTTACTGGTCTGTTCTCAAGACTGAAGAGGTTTCCCTACTGAAAGGGCTGGGTGGCTACTCTCACACTACAGGGCTCCTGCTGCAGCAGAAGGTTCTGTCTCCAGCAGGGCTGTGACTTGTTCTGAGGATAAATTACCCTTGAGAGCTGCCATAAGGGAAGGTTGCGTTTAAGGGGAATGTGAAGGAACAATCAGGAATATTGATCAGCTATTGACTCCAGAAGCCAGTCACTGACTTCAAGTGTAGAGCGATGGAAAAGGCAGTTCGGGAGTTGGCTGAAGCCTGGGAAGGAAGGAAGAGAGAAAAACAAAACTTCAGGGGCTGTTCCAGTTCTGCAGGTACAAAATCAGCACTAAGTAGGGCACTACCAACAAACTGTGACAGACAAGACCACCAGTGACAGTCCCTCCTGGCTCCAGTTTCCTCAGCTGCCCGTGAGGATCACGACCTTACCAGTTCTCCTTGCTCCAGCTGGTGCCCTTGGCCTCCATCACATGGAAGGTGAAGGCATGGCGAGAGGACTCCGAGCTGTTCAGTTCACTCTTATGGACAACTTCCCCATGGATGAGGATGAGTCCACCTGGGGGAGAGGAACCCCTGTGCTGCTGGGTTTTTTTCCAAATGGTGAGCTCCAGCTTTCCAATGGAAGGGTTAAACATAATTTTAGCTCCCTTTTGTTTTGTTGGGCTGTAAAGTGACACATTTGGGGGTATTTGTACCTTTCTTTATTGGGAGAGGGATGAACTGACTGTCATCATAGGCTGGCTCTGATCCTACAAACTCCACACATGTTGAAGCACCTGAAGGTGCACGAACCATCCTCCGGGTAATTCCATCTGAAATCCACAAACACACAAAAATTAAACATCTCTCTATGTTCTGCACAGCAGAGGAACAATACCTGTGATTTATCAAACTTTATTATTGCTATATTCAATTTTTCCTGAGTAATTTGGGTGGGGTCTTTTTCATTAAGCAAAGATTTAGATTTTCCAGCTGTGGCAGAAACAGATAAACAACTGCCTTTTGTTTGCCTTTCTGGCCCCTTCTGTGCATTGCAACAGATGTTTTTGGACACAAACAGTCCCAGGCTTCTGCAAAGCCAACCTTTGGTCCATTTATCCTTTCTAGAAGAATATAAATCACAATCCAAGCGCAGCTGACTCCAGGATTTGAGGGATGAGTGCCTTAAAATCTGAAGAGCACTTATTGACTGAGGGAATGTTTAGGTGAGCAGTAATTCAAAGCTGCTTAATGTGCTCTAGAGGTGGTGAAAACAGAACTGGTAACCCAGCAGTGGTCACACACACAACTCTTACTGGTGTGAGAGCCAGGGATGAACCACAGGCATCCATTCTCCTGTGTGGCATCTTCCAGGGCAATCCAGAAGCCCAGGACCCTGCCCAGAGGCTCTGTGTGCAGGAAGGTGGCATCCTGGTGAGGTGTCACTGCAAGGAGAGAGGGTTGTGCAGGTCTTAATCCCTGAGGAATTCAGTTCACTAGAAGGACTTCAGGCTTGCACCTCCCTGGCTCAGTGTCCTCCCCTGCCCACCCATCTAAATTAAATCTTACAGTAAAACACCACCTTTCAGGCTGCTGCAAATGTAAAAGCAGCTCTTTGCTCAAGCTGCACACGACGCAGAAACACTTCTGAAAAATGTGGATTTTTAAAATAATTTTAAGGTTTGGACCACCAAACTCACGGGCTTCAGTCTGATTCTGAGCCTTTTTCCTGGTAATGTTCCTTTCCTAAAGGAGCATTCAGTGTAGAGTGATACAGATTATAAAAGTCTCACCTTCACCACCAATGCCAGGTTGCTGCAAGGAAAGAAAGGTGATGTGTGAAGAGATTCAGAGCTTCCCACCTAACAGGGTCTTATTTCCTGAGTGACAAGACAACTTGAACCACTGTACCTTGAAGATATACATGCTTTGCACAACTACTGGTCTCTCAAGGCCTAGTTTTCTTCCCAATTCCTGCAAGAAAACTTTCCAAAATTTATGTTTGCTATTTTCTGCAAATAATATAAACACTGCAAACACCATAAAATATTATTCTGTGAAGATATTTGAATTTCCTTTCACTAACAAAATCACTATCATTGGGAGTCTAGAAAATTAACACTACTCCATAATTTATTTTTCCCCCAGACCAGAATAGGAAGCAGTAACAGCTCACCTGCACCTTGGAGGAGTGGGTGATTTGCTTGAAGACAGGATCATAAGCATGTAGAGCTAAGGGGGGGGAAAAAGGCTCAGACTGAAGATTTCCTGAACAGAAGAGAACTTGGTAGCTCTCAGGATGAGCTGCAGAGGCCACAGCCAAGCAGGATAAATTGCAGCCAGAAACTTTCATCCCTCCCAAGATGGACAGACATGGATTATCACACCTAACGAGCTCATTGCCACACATCCAGCAGGAGCTGCTCCTGAGCAAGGGATGAGGATGGACTTGACCAAGAGGAGTAATTACAGAAAATTAAGTCTAGAGAAGCCTTTTGAATTGCTAAGTTGCAGAGTCAGCAGGACTCTACAGTTGTTTTCACTTCTCCTGGGGAAAAGCTGAAGTGTAACAGAATGGCAGCAGGCCTGGGAAGGGGAGAGTGTTTTTCTGAGAAAACCTGAGAACAAGAACTCTCAGTACTGTATTTCCAAGTTTAGTGAAGTTTAATCTGAACAAAGTTCATGTGTTTGCAGACTCAGTGAATCCTGCTCTCACTTCCCATGTATTGTTTGAAAACAAAAGGGATCAAAAGCAAGACCAGTAGCTGGGAGAGAGGAAATAGGTCAAACTGAGGCCAGTAAGGGTAAAGAAAATGTGCTGGTGACACCAGAGGAGGGAGGCACAGCTTTGGCATTGGCAACCCAGCACCAGACTGGACACAGAAGGCACAGTTTGGTCACATTTGGTACAGATCATTCTCGGGTGGTAAGTTTGTCAGAGCAAATCTCTTACACAAAAAGCCAAGGGCTGAAGTCCAGCCTTTCCCATGTCAGTGACTCTGAGCTATGCATCACTGAAAAACCTCCAGAAGGGCTCTTTGAAAAGGATTAGAACAGAAGATTAGGTCCTGTGAGAGCAGAGAGTGAAGAGCAGCATGGAGAGAATTGCAGAGATCGTTATTTACAGAGAGTAGGTCTGGAGAAACCCTCACGGCTGAAAACCACAGCCCTTTTGTCCACCCTCTTCCAAATCCCATCCTTTAACATACCATGGCCAATCTTGCTGATGGACTTCTCCTTTGGAATTAGAAAGTTCCCTATGAAAATAAAAAAAAACAAACAGAATTTAACATTTTTTGCAAAGCAGGAATCATCCCTTGAGCTGGAAACTGGCCCCTGACCCCTCAGTCAGCATTTTCTCATCCCCTCCCTGTGCCAAACCCAGGCCAGGGCTTACCTTTCTTGTCCAAAACACCTTTCTCGAAGAAGAATCTAATCTTGTCTCCACTGGTTAGGAAATAATCCGAGCTACCCTGGCAGGGATAAGAGCCCAGTGAAGAGAGCATCCTTACAAAAACAAACTAACCTTCAATCAAAGCATTAACACTCACCTGCATCTTTTTTCCCCACCAAGACGCAGCATAAACAAAACACAGTGAATGAAAAATCACTCATAAAAAGGCTTTTACAGTACTAAATGTCTTTGTGCTGATTAGAGCTTTATGAGAACCTCTCACTTGGTTTTCTTTTGCTGTCTGCCTGGAAAATAACCAGTTTTGTCTGCAGAACAGGTCTGTGAGAGCTGCTTGTAGCTACCAGGGGCTGAAAGTGCCGCAGAGCCACACAAATCCTTCCCCTCACCCTCTGATAACCCCCCCCAAACACTTGCAGAAAGCTGGAGAGCAAAGTCCTCTCATGGTGTTCAGTTAAAAGAAAGTCACATTTTCCCAGAGTGAACCCCAAGCAGCAATTTCCCTTGTCCCTTCTCCTTCCAGTGCTCCAGCCCTGCCCTTCCCAGTACCTGTGCCTGGAGCTGCTCCTCCTCCCTGGTGGAGAACTCTGTGCGGCAGTGCGGGGGCACTTCCATCCCCTCGATGATTCCCTGGATCTGGCTCCTCATGCTGTCACACTCCTCTGTGCTGAAAAACTGCTCCAGGACAAGGAAACCATCCCTGTGGAACTGGGAGAGACGGGGTGGCTGCTCCCCTGCAGAGTCCCCAGGGGAAGCAGCACAAAACAGGGGAAAACAGTTCTCTTTGCAGGGCGAAAAGCATCCAGCCCTCAGCTCTGCAGCTGGACAGCCTGTTCTTAATGTTGTATGTCAGGAGGGGGACAACACGCTCTTTATCTTTTATTTCTATTGTAAAAGAGATTCATTACCAGGCTGAGACTCCAGACAGTTAACAACTATCTCAACCCCTCAGTCCCCAAAGCAAAGATCTCACCCTTTGTGGTTTAAGGATAATTTATCTAAGATTAAGTTACCAGCCTGCTAACACAAACAGAGCAGTCATTCCTGTATGCTAAATCAGCATGAGATTCCTTTACAAGCTGGAAGGCGTTGTTTTCTCAGGAAAAAAGTCCCTGGGTGATTTCTCACAGTTGACTACACAATCCCTTAGAAAATGAAGTGAACTCTGTTGGCACTACAGTTTCTTTATATAGAATACCCTGGAGATTATCCTTTGCCAGGCAGATTTCGAGTTCAGGGCTGAGAGCTGAGCAGCACAGACAGAGGGGCACAAGAGAAATTCCTCCAAGAGCTCTGCGGGACAAGTTGCCCTCTGGAAGAGTTGTCAGCACGACACTCACACACTCAAAATTAACGTAATACAAGAAGCTGGGGGGAATATAAAGTGTTTGTAAAGCAGATTTCAGGGTCAGGTTAACTAGCAGTGACTGTTACAAGCAGAGTCGCTGCACTAGGGACATGCTCCCTCCCTGGAGAGCAGCTTCTTACCTTCTGGATCTGATCCTGGCTTACAGAGGCCATCGGGACAGCAGCTCCCCAGATCCCACCACCTCCACGGTGCCAGCCGGGCTCTGCAGGGCTCACTCTCCGCCTCTCCACGTGATCCCTGTCCCAGCATGTGATAAAAGCCAGCACTAGACACCCACACTCTTGCGCAGCCACCCGAGCTGCCACTCCAGGAATTGTGTCCCCATTCCTAGTGGCTCTTTGCTCCTGGCAGAGACATTCGGGGCTGCACAGTTTGGCTTTGGCTCTTGGTGGCAACAAAGTGCACAAACACATCCTGCTCAAGTGGAATTGCAAACTTGTTTAACTTTTTAACCCTAAGGAGGACTCGCTTTTAATTAACAGCCCAGATTTAAAAAGTAGAGCAGTTAACTGGTAAACACAGGGATAAAATAGGATTCAATGAAAACATCTAGATGTCTCAAAACAAATTTAAAGTAGTGGTTCAGGCTCCTACAGAGCTCTCTTTGCTCAGTCACTGAGTCCTGTGGGTACTTCACTCACCTGAAAGGGCTCCACAACCCAGGAGGTGACAAATGGGTGTTAAAACTAAAGAGCTTTCCCTGAGGGTTTGGTAGAACCCACAGAGAATATTTCCAGTTTTATTCCCAGCTGCTCTTTGGCGATTTCCACCTTCCCCTGCTTGGTTCAATCTCCTGCAGCTCCCAAAGTGCACGTAATATTTATCACTAAGTAAACCCAAACCCAGGCAAAGTTCAAAGCAGAGAGAAAATGCACCAAGTGGGGCTAAAAGGCAGCAGAGGGAGGAACAGCCTCCAGCCCAGCGGTGGCGCTCCCAGCCAACACATCCCTCCCATCCCGCGGGAAGCCCTTGGGAAGGCTTTTCCCTCTGGAGAAAAGTGTGTTTGGTCCTTACAGGAAAGCCCGAAAACAGCCTTTCAGCAGCACTTCCCAGAAAAAAAAAATCACCACGGGGGGGGGGCAGGTCCTTCTTGCATCACTCACGCAGCCAAAGGAAAACCCAGCAAAAGGAAGGAATGCAAAGTGTTCCCAGGAAGGTGTTTACATCCCAGCGACTGGAAATCCAGCTTAAAGAGGGGTTATCTGAAAAAATTAAGTTTTCTATTCTGTAAGGGAATCGACTGTAAATAAAAATCCCTTCATATCTTAAAGTATTTTTCCTTTTTTTCTTTTTTTAATGAAGGGGGAACTCAGTGTTTTCACTGGAAAACATCTTTTTTTTTAAGCATTTACAGCTTGTTTTCAAGCTTTTCCCTGATCACAAAAAGATATGATTTAAAAGCTAAATTTTGCCAGAGACTCTATTCACTGCACTACAAACCTGGAGGAGGAAAAAAAAAATTTAAAAAATCAGCCTCTGGTGTTGAAAAGTTAAAAAAAATATTCAAGTAGTTTACTCCTTCCTCTGAACAGCCTCTCACCAACTGATAGTGCAGAAGATGTGTAACCAGTGGGGGGAAAAAAAAAAACCTGCTGTAGCTGGAAGCTGATCCTGTGACCCATCTCACCCCTCCCTGGGAGGCAGCAATGCTGGAGAAACACTCCAGGAAAACACTCCCGTGCCACTCCTCAGTCCCTCTTCGTGTCACCTCCGTCACTGCCGTGTCATGCACCTCACGTTCCCAGACAGGGTTTTTTCCAGCAATTTATCACGTCAGCGTCTCCACTCCCCACCTTACGCACACACAGTGACCTCACAGGCTGGTTTGGGTCATGCCATGAGGGCAAACCACAGTTTTCCTGTTCCATGGACTGTTTGGAGCAATATAAACAGCAGATCACAGCACGCAGGAGAGGCAGTCCATCCTTGTTCCAGGAGCTTCCACCAGTGTCTGCCCTTAGGAATCCTCCAGTTCTTTGCCACTCCAGCCATGCCCCTATTTCCAGGCTCAGAAACACCTCTTCAGCAAGAGGAAAACCACTCCAACCACATAATGGCCATAAAAAGTCAAGGAGAAGGATGCCACCTCCATAAATACTTCTCTCGCAGTAAATTTAAATAGGAAGGTTGAAAGTACTTGGACAAAACTAGGAAATGGCCCCCTTTCCTTCCCTTTCTCCCCTCCAAGAACTCTTTTTGCAGAATACTAAGATTTTCTCCTGCCAGCTCAGCAAGAAAACTTCTGGCAAACTCCACTGAAGGCTGGAAGGGCCCATCCCATGTCGGTAGGAAAGGTACAGCTCGTGTTTGAAATGCCTTTTGGACTGGCACAATTATCCTAATTTCCCCCTCAGTAAAAGATCCTATTGAGACCATTTGGAGCCAAGCCAGATCTCCAGAGCCAGCTGAGCACTCCCACCGAAACTGCTGCTGCCAGGGTTATCAAGGAAGAAAAATTTCCACTGGATCTCCTCACCTCTCCCAGAGTCTTAGATAGGATCAGCAACAAGTGACAGAATATTTAGGGAAAAACAAGGAGCAGAGGAAGCACAACCACCATGATGAATATCTTAATTTAAAACCAGGATATCAGTAGTTAAAATGTCATAGATATTTGAACGGTTGTTTTCCCTGTATTGGCAACCTGCTTTCAAGTTATCAGAAGCCTCAGAAATGCAGTAGTTTTCCATCAAGAGAATTCTCACCAACAAGTAAACCCAAGAACAAGCAAGGTAAAAAGCTGATGGTGCAGTGAAACAAGGAAAAGGCCTAAAAGAGTTAACCAAATTATCTCTTAACCGAATTACCTCTGAGCCCCCCCCCAAAACCTGCTCTTGCTAAACGAAAAACCTGTTCTGTTCTGTTCACTGTACCTAGACATAGAAGAACGATAGAAACATCATGTATAGATCTAGGGTAATAAATTAGAGCAAAGTAAGTTAGAGTAGACATTTGAATAGAAGAAATAGGCAAGGAGCCCAGACTTTTTCCAAGCTTGAGTGAGCGGGTCAGAGACAATAGAAAAGACAGGGGGTCAAGCTGAGGAAGACTTCTTTTAGCCCCCAGACCCAAAAGAGGAAGGCCGGATCTCCCCTCCTTGGTCAAAAGCCAAGAGAAGCTCCGCCCAAGCCCCGCCTGAGCTCCGCCTATACTCCGCCTATTATCAATATGTATTGATGAATGTTGCAATCACATGAATATGCATTTAATCATACATGAAAAGTGTATAAAAACTGTTGATTTTGTGTGAACCTCCGAAGCAGGTTTCTCCAGCATTAGCTGGCCTGTTTCCCAGCGCTGTCAATAAATACCTTTGCTGCTCAAAGATCAAAAAGGACTCTGGGCAGTTTATTATACCGGTTTTCGGATTCAGCAGTGCCAGCATTTCCAGCTAAGAAGTGTGTGGGGTGGGCAGACACTGAAATAACTTGTTACCAGCAGTTGTCGGAAGATAATTCCTGTGGCAACAGGCAGTTTTCTCCATTGCCTTCACTCCCTATCCCTTTCCTAGGGAAGGAGAGCCAAATCTGCAGTTTGAAATCCCACCTGTGCAGACAATCCTCCAACAGCCTTAACATTCAGGAACAGAAACTGGTTTAGGCACTTGAAGTGATGGCGAAATCCATAATGCAGCCCAGGCCTCTCTTTCTCTGTACCTCTGCTTAATTCACAAAGGATTGTCATAATTCACAAGGACTCAATAAAACAACCAATAATCCTACGCAACAGCTGGAATTTTTAACCTCTGTCTTCTGAAAAGCAAGAGGATGGAAGGGCAAGTGACTTTACACACCAAAAATGTCAAAGAAAGCAGACAGAGGAGGAAAATGCAAATTAAAACTTACAACTTTTATTCTGTTAAAGTGTCCAGTCGTACAAGTCTTTCAGAGCAAACAAGAGCAGCTTCAGTGCCCCCAGGGAAGGTGCTGCTGATCAGCTGCCCAAACAATCCCAGGTACAAAGTGAATGTCATGATTCTGAAATGTTACACCGAGTTGCAGGTCTCAGATGCCAAACCACAGCCCTGCTCCTGCATTTCCACAGTGGGAGTGAACCATGTTTAAGCCATGAGTGGTGTCTTACTGCAATGGGCACATCTGTCAGCTGGAAAGATGACTCAGGCTCAGTAGCCCCCTTCTCAATAAGTCTCCTCTAGAAAAATTCCCCCATTGTTCAACAGAACTCCTTTAAAGGAAACAGAGGGAGGGAGGGATGGGAAATTCCAGGAATCCTAAATTAAGCCTTTTTGTGAACTCACACAAAAGTTCACCCTTTGCCATTGGGGTCCAGCAATTCAAGTGCAGCTACTTTTGAAACAGGATTTTGGAGAGATTTCTGGAGGATTTCATGCTGCCAAAGCAGTGGAGTATTAACCCACCTCCTGGAGCAGGGGGCAATATTCCTGCCCTCTTCCAGTTGTACTTCTGCACTGTCAGAACACAGGCAGTAGGACTGAAAACTCACTCAGTTTTGGCACTTGCTCTGGAAAACTCCACAATCCACTGCGTGGCCAAACAGTGGGGTTAAATGGAATAATTTTACTGTTCAGCATCCCCACAGCCTTACCTTGGGCAGCTCTCAGAGCAGATGACTTACAGGATAACAATATTGTCTGGCAGTGAGAAATCACACCAGAAATCAAGAAATCTCTCCATGGTTGAAAGAAAAAAAATCCAAGGGAACACACCCGAGGGAGCAGCTGCCCCTGGGGAGACCTTACATTAACAGATCTCTAGAGAAGGCACAGCTACTAATGAGGGGGAAAGAGTTACTCCTCCCCTGAAGGAAGACTAAAAAAATTTTAAAAATCCAAAGAACTCAAACCATTCAAAAGCAGAGAAAAGGTAAGGAAAGGAAACAATGTCACAGCTGGGGAGTCAATAATATTTGGAACTTTTTTCCAGACAGCTCATCCTCTGTAAAGGATGTGCTATTGTTCTCAAAATTCCTAGAATTAATTGTTAGAGAGGAGGAAAAAAAAAGAGGGCTTCAGTGTCGTTCAGCAACAGAAAGCCACTTAGTACTATTTATGGTAATGAACACCAAGAACTTTAATTAAAATGGAGTGAGCTAAATAGAGCATATAAACGGTAGTAAGAAAAAATAAAAAATGAGGTAGGATATTATCAGGAAGTGACAATTAATACCAACAACAGCACATCATGAAAGATACCTGTAACAGCTATTTATCCACTCAGACTGGCACATTAAATCACTTCCAGCTGCTGAATTAAATGGGGATCAAATAATAAAATCAGAAAGCATCTGAAACACAGAACAACTTCAGCTCACATTCCAGTGCAGAGTGTCAGAGTACAGCACGATTTAACACAATTCATAGGTTTGTTATTCCTTGCTTTTCAGCTGGTTCAACATAGTTAGTTGCAATTTATCACTTTTTGGGTTATTTAGCAGGAAAGGTAAAGTGCACATTACTAACCTTGGATGCTACCACGGGATGAGCCTGTTTGTGATCTCCAAGAACTTGCTCAGCTCAGAAGTGCTATTAAGGAAACAGGTGGGTTTAATTCAAGTTGCTGTATGGTTTAGCAGCTAATAAATAATCTGGTTTGCTACTACCAGAGAGCTTTGAAAAGCCTGTCAGGAGGACAAGACACTGGCCAGACCACTGACTGGCTGCTTAGACCGAATGCTTTTTGTGAACACACAGTGTCAGAAATAAACCCCCTAAATTTCAGTTTGATGGAAACTTAAGGGAAATTAGGGAATATTCACTGATTGAATACCTGCAAGTGAGGAAGGATTGCTGATGTGACCCCATCCTTCACGGACTGAGCAATCCAGACAAGTTCTGCAGCAGTCCTCAGTCATTAACATGTTCAGGACTCTGAGCCTAGACCCTGTCCTTGGAAGTTTTAAAGCTTTTTCCACCTCATCCTACAAGAGAGATACTCTGGAATCAGTAGCTCTTTCAGGGAGACCAAGCAGCACAGATCAGGAATAATTAACATATATTGCTCTTTCAGAGTGACAATGGATTTGTGCCACCCCTGTTTATGGTGAAAAATGTTACCAAACTGCTCATCCCAGTTTTGCCACACAGGTAGTTCTCAAGCCCTGGCAGCCATAACCAAAAAAGTTAAGCCTGGAATATTGCAGGAACAGCACAAAGCTGGTGTTTTCATGCATGATCAATACTGCCCTGTCTCAAGAGCTCAGCCCAGGGCAGTCTGAGCTCTGTGACTGGTGTTCCCCTGTCCTGCTGGGATCCACATCAGGTCAGGAGCCTTGCAAGCTTTTAGAAGCACTGCAGCACTTCCAGGAGCTGCTGAGAGAAACTTCTAACTCAGCTGTGCAAAGCTGAGTTTGGATAACTAAGACCACAGCTGCAATCAAGAGTCAAAGCACTCATCTGCTATCCAGGCATCCAGGAGAAATCCCTCTGCTCCGGGAAGCCAGGTGAAACTCCTGGGAGGTGCTTTGCCCTTTCAGCCCTGCCTAGTCTAAAATACATGTGTAATAAAGCAGTTACCAGTGGCCTTGGACAGCAAACAAGAGTTCAAGTTCCAGGCAGTGGCCATTACTCTCCACCACTATCTTCTGGTACAGAGTAAAAGGGGAAAAAAAACACAACAGTTTCCTTCACCATCCAAACAGCTCCCACATCCACCACAGGGAACTGACTGGAAAACAGCATTAGTGCAGCTAAGCCTGAAGCCATTCCTGCTTTACTCAAGAAGCATAAGCCCACCTAACAATTTCTGTGATCCAAAATGCTCGTGCAAATCCAAATCCAATCCAATCAGCATCAGTCCTTCCCCATCCTTTCAGCAGTGGCCCCAACTCTAACACAATTTTAAGACACTAACCCTATTAGAAGCCAGAAAGGCTTTTACAGTACCTTGCCTCCCAGATGGAGATTTAATTATATTATCCTCTGGACTGTTTAAACTTTTCATAATGAATGGACTAAGGGAAGCAAAATTTACATTTTTCTTAAAAGCAGTTTTATAAACAGATCTCCTGATTTTAATGTAGCTTTATTTAAGCGTCTGAACATCAACAAATCCAGAGTCCAGTTAACATTGTTCATGGTTTCAGCATATTTAGGATATATATATAATTCATATCTTACATCTGATGAAGAAAGCCACAGTGTGCCTGACTGCCCCAACATCCACGGGATCGCCACAATTCCCTAAGCCAGGGCACTTGCTGGCAGCTCGCCAGGGATCACTTTGGATGCAGCTTCCCCCTCGGTGCCCATGGGACGCCTCCAAACTTCTTATGCCTCAGTTTGCAGCACTTCACCTTGGAGCCAACCTGCTGGTCTGATGCAGAGTGTTACAACCAGGACCTGTAGGTCCAGGAGCCTCCTCCTCCTCCTGATGGAAGAGCACAGATCTCGAAGCACTGGAGGCACACCTTATCCACCCACCTTAAGGACAGGATTACCAGGAGCTATTACACACTATCTGCCTCTGCCAGGCCAGGAGGTTGAGAGCTTTTTGTCAAAGAATACCAAACAGGTCAGAAATAAAGACTGTTCTATTCCAGGGAGCCAGAAGAGCTCAGTCCACAGAGGATTCTCATTCTCCTCCTTAACATTGAGGGAATGAAAAGGGGAAGAAACAGGAGGAAAGGTTTCTTTTCCAGCACCAGGTTCAACCAGCATTAGCCTGTTATTTAGGTCAAGAGCTGTAACAGGAACTGACAACTGTTAAAGGGAGGAGAACAACAGTCAAGCAGCTCTGGAGATTGCATCCATGAAAAACACTGGCAGAGCACTGGACAACTTAATTTAACAACTTGATTGTAGGGGAAAGCGAGATGGGAAACAAAAGGTACAGAGGAAACCTGAGTTTCCTCTCCAAGCCCAGGAGAGCCCTGACAGATTGACCAGTTGTACATTAATACTTGATATGCAACAAAATACCAGCAATTCAAAAGTTGCTTGAAAACTAAGAGCCAGATCCTGAAGCAACTCAATGCTTTTGGGCAAGTAGATTAGACAGTCCAATTGCTCCTTATCCAGCTCATCTCTCACTTGCACTGTAACCATCCATTTCAGAACAGGCTAAAGCTCTGGAATTGTCAGTTAGTGCCTCCAGCACATCAGCTGGAGAAGGATGCTGTGTGATCTACTCATCAGCACAAGTGACTTGAAACCGTTAAAGTAGTGCAATCTTAAGGGAGCAGATAGTTTGGTTCCTTCTCCAGGGGCAGAGGAAAAGGTGTAGAGTGCAAAGGGGAAAGATAATTAGTAAAAAAAAAAATCCTGCATTCAAGCGGCTGTGAGATGTTTATCCTCCAAATCCCAATGCCAGCATCCAGTTAAAATCAGTTGTTTGTGACCCATCCCACCCCACTGGGGGCCTCACAGACTGGATCTGAGTCAGAGGGGAACAATACCCAGTGTCACAGAGATGGAAGTTCAGAAGGTTTCCTGGCTCTTGGTCTCTGCTTGCAGGACACTGGACTCTCAGTCCCTGGTACATATAAGCCCTATTTGGAGCAATGCAGCAATTCCTACATTCCTTTTCTCCTCCATTCAAAGGTCATTTCTTCTCACCAGCACCATCCACCTCACCCCAGTTCCTGTCCAGAAGAACAGCAACACCTCTAACTCCCACTGGCCTTGCTCAGAGGCTGATTAATTTGTCTTGATCCTCATCCTGATCCCAAGCTTCCCCCATCCTGCATCTGAGGCAAGAAGCTGACTCTGAATGAGTCACATTTGTCAAGGACTCCTTGGCCAGTCTGGTAGTGATCAGAGTGGAGAAAGGGGAGCATCTGGGGAAAAGGGGGCTGGAATGGCCTTTTGCTTCCTTATAGTTGGTCAGAGGCTCTTCCTTTTTCCCAGGGGTTCAGGCTTGCTCTTTGTCTGCCCTCCAGAGCCGCTCCTTGACCTCCAAGGGCAGGGTGTTGAACAGGTCCTCCTCCACCACGAGCCCGCTGCGTTTGAGCAGCGGGCACTCCCCCAGCTCCACGGGCAGGCACTCCAGGCGGTTCCCTCGGAGCTCGATCTGAGACAGGTTTGTCAGCTCCCCCACCCGGGACGGCAGTGACTGCAGCACGTTGTTACCCAGGTGCAAGGTCCTCAGCTTCCTGCACTGGAACAGCTCTGGTGGGAGACTCTCAATCTGGAAAAAAGAAATCGGTCACGGGCAAGGTCTCCGGCAAGCACGGACACGTGACACAACAGCAAGCCCACACGATGCTTCAAGGTCTAAGGAGTAATTGTTTTTAATCATCCATTTCTCCATTAATAAGCTGCTGCTTTCCATCATACGATCTGTTCCCAAAGCCACTATCCCATGATTCTATGGACTCTTCTTTCAGACATTTCTGTGAACTCATCTTTCAGTTACAAGAGATCCCCAGTGGTGGTGGTTAAGACAGATGTGGTCCCCCAGGACAGGATTAGAGACCAGAAACCTGCTCACATCTGACATAAGCCACCACATGCTTCCATCAGTATTAGCTCCTTTCCATCCCAAATCCTTTATTTTGTCATTGGATCACAGCTCCTTTGCTTTAAGCAGCCATTGCACAACTGGTCTTAATACTGAATATTGAAGACTGGATTTAGTCAGGACTTCTAGTCTGACTGTGAGAGGCTACATGGATACAACCTCCAGGCCCTGAGAAGTGGGACTATTCTTCCATCATTTCTGTAGAGATGTGAAACGTTGCAAAGATTTCCCAGGCCTCAAATCATGGGTTTTTTTCATAGTGCCAAAATGCAACAACAGCAGCAAAATGAAGCCACCAGCTGGTAGCTTTCCCACCATCACCTTCAGGTAACCAGGAATCACTAATTTAATAAGGCTTATTTCTAGCAAATCCTTTTAATAGTCCAGTCCTCCCAAAAAATTTCAAGGAAAACACTAAGGCTAAGGTTTAACAAACACTAGGCTAGAGACTAAATCTACATTTAGTAGGATTCTCCCCTTAATTCAAAGTCTCAGCTTGGAGGCTATCATTTGCCTTTAAATGCAAACACAACCTTTTTAAAACTCAAATTATGCATTATATCATTCATGCCTAAATTAGTCTGTAATCCATTCTGAATGAGGGGGAGCTTAAGGAAAAGCCAAGATGAGACCAGACCAATTAGAGACAGTTCAATGCAGTCATTGTTACTGGTACTGGAGTGTTTTGCAAACAGTAACATGCAATCAAATGATCACTGACTCTGGAAAATAATAGTGTTATTTAAGGGACAAGTATTGGTTTAGGAAGGAAGCAATGTGCTATGACAGCCTTGCTTTCCAGAATGGGACAGTTGTACCAGCCAACTCCAGACGTCTCTATTTACTGAGACTGCTGAGCTCACAGCTTAAATAATTCCTGGCCTTGGGAATTGCCACTCTATCAGTCCTTGTGCTCCTTGCTGTTTACTGGGAGTAACCAGTCTGTCAGAGCCCCAGGGCAATTCTGGCCTTGCCCAGGCACCTGCAGAGGACACAAACAGGTTGGCTGTTCCACTGGGTCCTCACCACCTTTTGTTTCCAAACACACCCAAGCCAAGGCTGCTCCAGCCTTCCTGTTGCATGTTTTTTTCAGAAATGGGTGGTGCCACACTGTGCTGCAGAAAATGGAGCTGCCTCCAACTCCTCTCATCCAAGAAACGCTCCACCCCTAAACTGCAGAGGATGCACTGCAGATTAACCCTCTGCTGTGCCTGGAAGCTGCCAGGAAACAATTGGTACAGAATCATCTGAGTTCTGACCAGGAACACACCACAAAGTTCACCAGAGCTTCAGCCACCCACACAAACAGATCCAGTGCTGGGAAAGCTGAGGGAGCAGCTGTTCAGCTGGGATTGCTGAACTCCTGCAGGCAGCAGAGGCACAACACAGGCCCAAACTGTGGCTGGAGTTTTAGGAACCCTTTGTAAAACTGAACTGCATCAGCAATTAAGTACTTGACTGGAGAGCACTTCTGTGAAAAGCCAAACCACACTTGAGTTGCTCTGTGTGTCTCACAGGCAATCTGGCAGTGCTCACTCAGAATTACATCTTGCCAACAGCATGAAGGACCTTGGTGTATGACAGTGGAAACCAGCACTGCTCCAGCACAAAGGAACAAAGATTCAGAAAAAACACATGGGCATAGTTTGCTTTAAGCAAATAAACACCCTCCAACACAAGCCAAGAAACAGTTAATGGTAATTGGGCACATTTGGTCATCCCCTGTAATCTGCCCTGCACTGAGACTAAAATGTAAGGCTTAGACTTAACCCCTCTGGAATTACAGGAGAAAACCCACAGCAAGGTGCCATTATATTTTCTCCTCTCTGAAAGTCAAGGAATTTCCACAGTTCACACTTTTCCACCTGACTGCCAGTCGATAAACCTGGTTTAGTTCCCCCTACCCTGAGTAGTGAGTACCCTGCACTGCAGAAGATGCTTTGGTCCCTCCAGAAGCACTTTTGTAGAAGGAGACAATCCACCTTAAAAGTGAGAGCTTAAGAACCATTTTTCCCAACTCTGTCCATATTCAGCTTCTCAATTACAAGACCAAACTATGGACATTTCCTGGAAATGCAAAGTACTCCAAACAAGGCTGTAAGCCACACACATGCACACCCTAGATGGCTGCTGCCACAGTGTATGTATGTGTCTGAAGTACACAGGCTTAAGCACACAGTTTTAGATTGACTGGTTTCTCAGATCTCCATTTTAAGCCCAAAAGTAGATGTGAATCTAAAGAAGACAAGCTTCCAGCTGCAGGCAGGATTTCCAAACAGCCTCCAACTGTTATTACTTGGAAGGAGTCTCACTGTTAAGAGAGGAAATGCTACAGAACAAGGGCTCTTGGAAGACAGGCTTACCCTGGAGTTATCTGCAATGTTTTGCCTTAGATAAATCCCTCAGAGAGAAACAAAGGCAGTGCCAGCAGTACCCACAGACCGCTGTGGAAGGTTTAACCACCCAGATAACAAGTGCCAGCGTTATTTACTCACACAAGAGCTCAGCTCTGTGCTCACTTACCCTGTTGGCTGTCACAGCCAGGTTCTGCAGGTTTTGAAGAAGTCCAACATCTGGTGGTATGAAAGTCAGGTTGTTGTGGCTGAGATCCAGGTACCGGAGTTTCCGGCAATAGAAGAGCTGGGTGGGGATCTTCTCTATCTTGTTGCGGTTCAGGTAAAGGCGCTCCAGGTTGGTCAGGTTGCCTATCTGCATGGGGATGTAGGCAATGTGGTTGTACCACAGCTTAAGGCAAGTGAGACGATGCAAGTGCTGGAAGCTGATGATTTCCTCAATGGTCTTTAGGTTATTGTCCTTCAGGTCTATCTCCTGCAGATTGTGGAGGCTAAAGATGGAGTGGGGAATGCGTTCCAGGTCACACCGGATCAGCTCCAGCTCTGTCAGGTTGACCATCTTCTTAAGGCTGTTGAGGACAATGAGCTTGGTGCCTTCATTGTTGATAGAAAGCTTCTGAAGGTGCACACCAACATCTGTCACCACCTGGGGCAGCTTGGTGAGGTTACTCTTCATCCTCAACACCTTCAGCCTCTTCAGCTCCCTCAGTCCATCTATCACAATGTACCGGTTGTTTTCAGCACTCAAATTCCCCGTCAGATGAAGCTCCTCGAGTGTCTTCAGGCTATAAATCCAAAGAGGAATCTCCTTGATGTCTGTGAACTTGATGTGGAGAGATTTCAAATTCTCCCTCAAGAAGGCAAGGGCTGGAGCCTCAATTTTGGCAGCTGTGTGGTAGAGCCACAGTTCCTTAAGGCTGGTGAGCTGAGCAATGCTTGGGGGAATAGTGACATCAGGGATAAGCTCCAGCTTCAAGACCTCCAACTCAATGAGGTCAAAGACCGTGTCAGGAATGCCACTCAACATGAAAAGATGCAATTCCAGCTTATCCTGAGAGTTTTTGGTGATCCTCTGGCGTAGTTTCTCCAGAGTCCACTCATTGTTGAGGTTCAGCTGCCGCAGTTTGTTCTCACTCACCTCTGACAGAAAGACAGCAAAGCGCTTGGAGTAGAGGGGGTCGTACTGATCGATCAGATGGAGCATGAAAGCAAAGTCATTTTTCACATCAGGAATGTCACTGTAGCTGCTCTCCTCCCGGATGGACTCAAAGGAGTATTTTTTGAGCGACCGCCTCAGCATCCACCACAGCGTGTACATGCAGATCAGCCCGTAGAAAATCACCAGGCTGATGTAGAAAGAGGCCAGGATTTTGAAGAGAGTGGCCAGAGGGTGAGCACAGCGGTACATCCTGTAGCCAGTCAGGCTCTCAATGTCCACCTTACAGTCCACATCAAATGTGATGTTGTTGACATAGTACACGGTGTAGCAAATGATCAGAATGAACTTGATGACTTTGATTATGGTCTGTCTCATGTACAGGCGATAAACTATATCTCCCTCTTCCACGTGAGTGCGGAACTTCTTCACCTTCTCAAAGAGTGCTTTGGCCTGTTCCCCTTCCTTTTTGTCCAACACACCAGTCTCAGACCGGTCCACAATCCCTTGCTCGATTCGAGACTTGGTTCTCTGCAGCATGGGAACAGTGGCTTCCACATCCTCACTGACTGTGGAGGATTTCTTGTCCATGGAGCCATTCATTTTCCCAAATGCTGGTTTGGTATCGCTCTCTTCCACCACTGTCTCAGATAATGCTCTCGTTGTCCATGGAGAGTCAAAACACTTCAGCAAAATAGACACAAAATGCTCCAGCTTGGAGCTGGTCCTTGGGAACTTGAACCAGAAGTTGCTACAAGCCAGAAAGATGAGGGTGTGTAGCAGCACTAGGTAAGGAAAATACTTGGCAAACCAGTGGAGGCGGTTCTCATAACACACCGCGTCCACATAGTTGTACTGGTGCCGGTCCAGGTCGTATCGGATCCCCGTGGGCCCCGTGTCCGCAGAGGGAACCAGACTAGTGTTATAGTAGCTACGCTCCGGGGTTGCCGCTGTCCATCCCCTCACGGAGTCATTGCAAGAGTCTTTGGTAACCCATTTACAGGGCAAACAGATCATTTTGTCCTGGGTGACCTGCAGCGTCCCCCCGAACACCGCGATCATGAGCATCACTATGGAGATGTAGTCTGTGAACACGTCCCACCACGGCTTCAGGATGCGATAGGCCGGCTGAGTGTCGGCAAAGTAGCGCAGCTCGGTGACTGGAATCATGGTTCACCTGAAGGGAAACCAGAAACAGCTCAAACTGTTTTGTTCTGCTTCACAAGAGGCCATCAGAACACTCCTGTTAAGTGCTGGCACAGCAGGACTGGAATTAGCCAAGACACAATTTCAAATCACTGGGAGACAAATGAAGGAGGCTTCCTATGAGTCATTTGCCACAGCTGAGGCTGGGAAGTTCACTTCAGTCTTCCCTGACAGATGAACTGTCAGAAAACCTCACAACTGGTGTTTATCATTAGTTTGTGGAGCAAAACATTCATATTTAAAAGGAAGCTCACAGGACAGATTTCAATTCCATTGATCAACCAGCATTTGGAAATTTACTGTTTTATCTGGGGATTCTATTTCAGCGATGAAGGAGTTTGCCAGCACTGTTAGAAGTGACAAAATCCACACACAGAGATTAGCTGTCATGAGTTTGTTACTCATGTTGTTTGCTTTTACATAAAAATCCTGTCTGTGCATGGTTCTCAAACTGCAGAGCCAAGGAAAAAGACCTACAACTGTATTTCCCAGAACCACTTAATTGATGCAACTCATCATCACATTCATAAAGCAAGCTATAAAAGAGAACAAACATTGCCCAATATCATGACTTTTCCTTCCATGTAAGTGGTTTGGCTTCTTCCCTTTGAGTTAATTCTCTAGGGAAAGATTAGTTACTTGCCCTCTGTTAGATTCAGTACTGAAACCTTGTAACAGATGGTTTTTTGTCTTATTTACTTCAGAAACAGAGGAAGGGGGGGACATACTTCGAAGAATCTACTTCCCTGACCAACCATTCCCACCTAGAGTTCATCTCAGCTGGGATTTAAGTGTCACAAAGGAAAGCAAAAGGTTCTGCGAAGCAGAGGCCTTATGGCAGTGCATGTTCTGTCCTTCCAACTTCCAGATGGAACTTTGAGCATGCTCTCCAACAAGCCACAGAAAGCCCGGAAGCCTGACTGATCCATGGATAACTGAGCTCACACAATTCCCCAATTTGAAGATAACACAAAAGAACATAAAGTCTTTGTAATGGTCTAATGAGAGCTTTGACTCAGTGCTACTGGGGAAGGCTGCAAGCAATCAGAGGTGGTAGATTGACAGATGACAGGCATTCCTGAAGTGGTGTTTCTCCTTCTGCCTGTCCAGGTCCAACACTGCATTAATCCATCACAAAAGACAGACTGGGAAAACTCTACATGAATTCTGAGTGACAAAATGGGAGTACCTGTTCCAGGAAAAGAAGGAACAGCAAACCAATTAATGATCGACCAGTAAAGTCAGGCAACCTCAGCAGGGGATGCAGAAACAAGGGATGAAAACAGCCACACAGAACATCTGTGAGAGGAAAAAAATGTCCTGTTGGACTGCAGAGCACCAGCAAAGTGGGTGACACACCTCTGCAGAACAGACTGAGCAGGGCAGGATTGCACATCCACAGGAGAGGGAACAGGCAAAGCTGAACCTCTTCTGAACAGCACCTGAGAAGAGCCAGAGTCAGAAGGTGCTCAGAGCCTCCCTCCCAGCCCTGTTGCTACCGTACAGCAAGCCCTAGGCAAGGCATTTCAGCTTCCTCCTCAGCACACATCCACCTCAGGGAGGAGAGAGTCCATTTGCAAGATACATTTAGGGTGTCTGTGCATACTACAGATATAGTAATTCCAGGATGAAGCAGGGCAAAGAGGTTTTCTTTACACCCCCTGCACACCTCAAATGAAACCAGCAGTTAAACAGCTGCACATGAGAGAACTGCTCTCCATTTGAACAACTCCTTACTGGGTTTACTAGTTTTGCTCAATCCAGAAAATGCCAAATTTTTTCCTCACAAGAAATGACCCTTGTGCTCACTTTTGATTTGTATCTCAGGATAAGCAGGGAGGAAACCAAAATGAAATTGGCACAGCTGGCTCCATAATTCTGCTTACCAGCTACATGGGGTAGGAAATCCCCCTTTACATTGTGCACCTACAAGACAGCTAAGAAAAAAAACAAGCCCTGAGAGTCCCATGAGAACCTGTTACAGCTCAGTATCAGCAATTAAACCCCCATAGGGTGGAGCAGGAAACCTCCTGCCTTCCAGGAACAATAACAGGATCGCTGGAGGAAGAAAAGGACATTCACAGCAAGTCCCCACTCCTCCTGGCAGCAGTGGAGACCCCATTCAAGTCATTCAATCCAACCTAGACAAATATGCTCCTGAAATACTGACACATTCCATGTTTGGCTACTACATACTCCTTCAGTGCCTGCAAATTCACCTGGATCCAGGTTTGCATCCCACCAGGGACCATCCCTGCCTCAGCCTGCTGGGCATGGACCTACAGCTTCCCCAGTGCTGAACAGGGATGCCAGACAAGGAACAGCAGTTTCAGACTTACATAACAGCCTGCCAAACCTACCCAGCCTTCAGCCAACCATAAGCATCACCAAGGACTAATCCTGTGTTTTACCAGACACACCTGGAAGAGAAAGATAATCAGTCATGTTGGAATAACAGGCACATTCTGAGCACACCACACCTACACAGTAAAACCAGTCAGAGACAAGACTAAACGTATAAAGCAGCATGAAGGCTGACACAGCTGAGGGCATGAATGCTTTCCACAAACCACAGCTATTAACAGAGCAACTGTCCTCCAATTTGGACAATTCCTCTATCCAAAAACCACCTAATCTAAAATACTTGAGATTGACTTATTGTCAACAGCAGGCACCTGGTTGAGCAGTGCTTCAAATCCCTGCCTGCAACTGCTGGCCAGCACATCCAGCTCAGGGCAGAGGGGACAGAAACAACATCACTGTTCTGTTTCACTGGCCAGTTTGTCAGCTTGACTCATCACTGCTGAATACTTCACCCAGCCTCCTCTTTCCTCCTCCTTTCTGTTGGCCATTCTGTTCCTAACAAATTTACTGGTCAAAGGGCACTACATGCAAGATCTCAGGACATGCACAAGAATTTAACTTCTACCCTTACTTCCCTGAAATCAGAAGTCCTCCTCACCTTTAGTGGAGTGCAGCTTTCAAGAGAGGCAGTCTCATAATACAGTTCTAGGTAAGTAGGTGTGGATGCATTTTATGCTGGATCTTGCAACTCTTTTTTTCCCACTACAGATATTCATAATTCCCAGTGGTTTTCATTCTACAATTGTGCACTGCAAAGCAGAAGTCAAGCACTGCTGACAGAATTTCTTGCCTTTCAGAAGGCCCAGACAAAGAGGGAGTTGTTCAGGTGCTGACAGAATCAGAGGTAGATAAAGAAACCCTTGATGCTCTTAAAACTACAGCCTGATTAATGACGAGCTACAACACGTTACAGTAAATTTACAATGGAGCAGTTTCCCTCCCCAGCATGCTGTCACCTGAAATCCTAAAGAAGGGCATGACACAGAGCTCTTTGTTCACAAAAATCAGGAAATGCAGGAGGTTTACTGGGCAGAAATGGGACTGGGAATTTACATGTCTCCTCCCCATGTTCATTAGGTCCAGAATTAAGGGGGGGGAGGTGTGAAGAGTCTGAAACAGAGCTTCTTTCAGGCACCCCTCAGAAAACCTTCCAAGAACAAGGACAGCCACGTGATCAACTGGAAAAGCCCAAGATGTGAGATGGAACAAGTCAAGTTATTTTGTCCTTTGCCATTTAGAAAGAAAAAACAGTGAAGCCAGATGCCAAAGCACTGAACAACCAACTGTTATCCCTGTATCAGGCCCCTTCTGCATTAAAAAAATAAATCCCTTCTGTGGAACAAAGCATCTTCTGAGGTAGAGAAGTGAACATGATCAGTAGAAGTTCTTTAAGGTCCTTTCCAACCCAAGCCATTCAGTTATTCTGTGTCAAGTTTAAAGGGTCATTTACCATTTAGAGCAGCAGAGTGGTGGAACAGCAGCTGCAAGAACTTACACTCTTCACTTAGTGGAACAGGCACTGAACCTCACGCTGAGTGCAGGGTAAGGCGGCTTTCACACAACATTCTGCCCCACCCAAGCCACAGCAAGACCAAGTGAACCCACTGGGTCACATTGTCTTTACTGAAGCTTGTGAAAAAAACAATCCACCTACAATATGGATGGCACTTCACCATCTTTACAGCTACCCATTAGTTGACTCTTCCTGTCAGATGCAAGACTGAGATTCTTTAGTTTAGTGCAGCAGCTCCTGTTTACCACCACACAAGCGTGTCCTGGCAAGTACAGGGAAGAACATCTGCACCACCAGAACAATTAATGCTGGAGACCTGGCTTGGTCTCCTACATTTTGTGATTTCTGACAGCATTTTGCCTCAGCTCACAGAACTGAGCACAGTCTGCAGTTACCAGCATCACCAACACTCAGGGCAGGGACTGTGTGCCAGTGTTGTAAATTTAAGTGCCATCAGATGACTTGCAACACTGATGTAAACCAGAGAAAAAAAGGCTGTGTCAGCTTATAAATTATGAATGCACATGGCCACAGGCTTCCTATCCAAAATTAATTTTCTTTGCCATAACAAAGATGCTTCAAGGACAGGGCATTGGAGCTGTCTTGGAAAAGTACAACTGGCTTCTTCCAACAGGACACAATGAAACACTCCCTTGTGCTGCCTAATGCAGGTGATTGAATTAATTCTGTTAGTAACTCCTTAAGAAACCAGACAGCCCCAGCACTAACATGTAACAACCAGAGCAGCTCCACAATGGAGCTCTTCAGCAGTTAAATTCAGCACTGGGAGCCACACAAGAGGAGGAACCAGCTGCTCCCAGCTCAAGGCAGAAATGGTGGACAGAGCAGAGCGTTGACATAACCAAAAACAGATTAAGAAATCAAGACACTAGGTTCAAAGTGGGTAAAATCTTTTAAGGAAGCATAATACAATGCATTGTTGACAGAGTGTCAAAACAAGCACAAATCCATGGGTGTTGCCACAGCTGTTTTCAAGCTCAAAGAGATGAGCCAGTCAGGATGAAAGAAGGCACAGAAAAGAGCAAAGCAAGATAATTAAGACATCAGCCATCACCACATTAATATCTCCGCTCAGTCTGAGCAAAGAGGAGCAAGTACCTATTCACATATTCCCCACACCCTCTAAGCCTTGTCCTCAGGACCACAAGGTCCAAAACTGTGACTGCTTCCAGCTCAGAACATTTGCTGACTGCATCAGTCAACTAAAAAAGCACAGACTACCCCACTTTTCATCCCCAAGACCTGATAAAACCATGACTCTGAAGGAGGACCTGTTAACTAGCCCAGTACACATCTCTGCTGTGCACAAAAGCAGGCTGCAGCTTGAGAAGCAGCTTGAAAATCTGCCACAAGAGGAGCTTTGTGAATTGCCAAGGCAGTTTTACAGCAGACATTAACAATGCTTAGTACATAAGGTGAAGGCAGCACTGTTATTTCAGCAGGGAGGTCAGGACTGAATAGCTTTTATTTTCAAAAGCTGTTTGACAGCAGCAGGAGGGGCAGATATAACCCAGCTACATGAACTGGATTTCCAATTGCAACACAAGACACATACACCACATCAACAGTGGAAAGGAAAAAGCTGTTTAGAAGCACTAAAGAGATGCCCTTTAAAGCATGTGGACTGCTGAATGCCTGTTCAGTGTTAGTGTGCATATGCCAAACTGAGGCTGCTTTTAAAAACATTTAAAAAAATGCCCAAAGGAGACTCACCACACTGCAGATGAACACTTTAAATTTTAACCATTACCAAAACAACATGCCCCACACAAGAATCCTAAAAAACCCTTCTCCTCTGTGCTCCACCACCACTCACCTGACATTGCACCTCTACTCTCCCAGATACCAGTTAAGCTCCATTTAACACCAGAAATGAGTTTCACTTCTCTTTTAAGTACTCTGCTGAACAAAATCTTTCTTTAGAATGTGGGAGAATTACATGAAGGTTCCTAAATAAGCCTGCTCTAATCACACAGCAATAACTTGATACATGTAACCACCAGAGATTATTTAAAACAAATTAAAAAAAAATAGCACAAGGGACCCCCAAACCACAGACCACCTGACTGCCTGCAGCAGTTACCAGACTGTAACTGGCTTCAGCAAGTCATGGCTGGAAGGCTTCAGGCACATTTCAAACATGGCAACATCAGCTTTTAACACATGGCTTCTGGCATGCTGTAAGGAAATATTTATGCACGTTGCCTTTGACCTACATGAATTAAAAGGGTTTTCAAATGCCATGAGAGGATCAGTACAAAAATACCCCAAGTAAACCAGTGAATGGCCAGAACATCAGACAAGCCTTAGGGGTACTTCTATTCCGGAATCAACTCACTGCACATCCCTGCTCAGAACACTGGACATGATTTCCTATCTTGAAGATAAGCACAGAATTCTGCAATCCTTTTCCTCACTGTCCTAGTGCAGAACCAAGGAGGGGAAGGAGTTTCTTGCAACTAGTTTCTGTCATTGCTCAATTGACACCCACACAAGTGCCAAGAGTTCACAGGGAAAAGCTGCCTGGAGATGCCTATCCAGCAGGACAAATCACCCCACAGGAAATAGAAGGGCACCCACCAAAGCCAACAGTTCTTCCTATTTCTCAGCCACATTCCTTTCGGGCAGCAGTCACCAAAACATTTCCTGGAGAGCCTTTGAGTATTTACTGGTAAGTGCAGCGAGAAGTCAGGGTTTACGTGGCCAGGAGTTAGTTTTATGGGCGACTATAGAACAGTTATATTATTTGGACAACACTCAGTTCTTTTTTCATCTTCAAGCTAAAGGTTCACAGAATTTAATTAGCACCACCAGAATTAAATACCACCACTCTCCCCATATCACTCTCTGACCGACCACCTTTCCTCCCAGCTCTGTTTATTTTCTCTCATCCGTGCCCTGTGCTTTACATCTGTGTTTAAGTAGGATCTTGGTCATTTTTTGGGGGCTTTACCCCTCAGAGCTGGCCCACAGCCTCACCTTGCTGGGTTCTGCTATCTGCACGTCAGTTCTCTGTGCTGGAAGGGGATGATGTTCCTGTGTGCTGGATCCCGAGCAAGTGCTGAAGCGCTGCACTCCCCACAAGCCATGGGAGCAGCTTCCCTGGAATGAAACAGAGATCATCAGCAGAGAGGAGGGGATGGAGTTCACAGAGGGACCCCCTCATGCAAAAGCTTGGTAAAAGACATCCAATTGGTAAAGGATAGCTAAAAATCAATGAACAACCCAGGGAGTCACTGGGAACCAGAAAGAGACACACTAATACCTAGATGGCAAGAACACAAGGAGCCAAGTAAAACTCTTTGCAGGAAGGAATCTCCAGCATGTTATTCCAACAGAAATTAACACAAGCAGGTGTTGCAGACCCAGCCAAAGGAGATGCTGACTATTAATATCATAACTAAGCCTAAACAGGTAGAGACCAACCAACCTCCTGTAAGAACAAATTATTTTCAAATAGAAAAAAGGATGACTTTACTCCTATTTTCCAGTCTGAAAAGCCTGACATATTTTAAATATTACCATCTCAAGTACCTGAAAGTCTAGATCACTTTCCTAACCACTCCAGGTTCAGGCAACTGTCCCCTTCCCTCTCAACCCATATCTACCAACATGTATCTTTCTGAAGTGGCAGCAGTTTAGCACCATCGACAAAAATTACAACAGCTTTTTTTTTTCCTTGCTTCCTGCATGTCAGCACAGGGCATGGGAAAACAGGGAAGGGAGCAGATCCTTGGAGGGATCTCCCAAGCATCCATCCTCCCAGCCATGAAGAAAAGGACTGCAGAATATCCAAGAGCATTTTGTCAACAACAGGGAGAAACGAAAAAGAGGAGACATCACTAGAAGGAAATCCAAAAACAAAATGATGAGGACCCTCCTGATCGCCAAGTTGCCACTCAGGCTGATAGATTTTGAAGCAACACCTCAGAAATCAAAGCTATTCCATTTAACCCATCCCACGGTGCCGCAAAGGCAGAGCTGGGAGGACTCTCTGACCTTCTCCCCCTCTCAAGCAACGGGCACCAGCCCCAGACCGGCACAGCCCAGCACCAGCCCCGCCGCACCACCTCGGCTTTCCGGACACAGAAAAAACACCCTCTGGGAGATATAAATAAACCCCAAGGCGCTCCCGTCCGCAGGTAACGAACAGCGGGTAAAAAACAGGACTCCCCCCCTTGCTGGGGATCGGGGGGCCCTCCCGCCCCCCGCGGCTCTGCCTCGCCCCTCAGGCGGGGTGGGCACCCCCCTGTCCCCGCCGGTGCGGGGCAGGGACGGCGGGACGCGGGGGAAGCGAGTCACTGCCCAATTACTCAGCAAATCCTCCCCACCCGGCCCCACCTGGCGCTGCCACCGCGCCCGAGCCCCCTCAGCCGCCCCCCGGACACGCGGTCCCGCCCCGTCCCCCCACGGCCGGGACACATTCCCCCAACCCACCCGCACCGCGAGGGGACCCGCCACACCCACCTGCCCGCACCCGGCTGTGAGGGGCTCACGCCGCACCCACCTACCCGCAACCCCCACCCTCCCGCACGCCGCTCCGGCGCCTTTTGTCGGCCCTGCCCGCAGCGGCCCCGCCCCGGATCTGACCTCACCCTCCCCCCTACACGGCCGCCATCGCCCCGTCCCGCCGCCACACAGGGCGAGGGGGGCGCCGCCATCTTGGGGGCGGGCATGACGACACGGGCGGGCGCCATCTTTGTGCAGGGCGGCCTCCATAGCGGTGGGTGGGAGGGAGTGAAGGCGGCGGCGCCATCTTTGTGCAGGGCAGGGCGCAAAATGGTGGCCCTTAAAGGGGCAGCCCCCGCATCAGGGGAGCGCCTTCACCCGCTCTGAATTTTTTTGATACCTGAAAAAAAGTGATTCACTGGCGGTTGTTTTTGTTCTCCTGACTCAATGGAGGACACGAGGTGCATAATTTCTTTTTGAACTCATAAGGGATGGTTCAAAGGCACTCATCGTGATTTCAGTATTGTACAAGTGGCAGTTCTGAGGGGTTAAGTGCAGCCACTTTTGACTCGTATACACCACTGACCACAGCAAAATTTACACCAGTAAAAGAAGTATATAATATTTTTATATCTGTGGCTTTCTAAGAATATTATAGGTATTGACAACCTCCTGCAGCCACAGGCACAGGAGCTGTACCAGAGGAGCTGTGATCTCACCTGCCAGAGCCCAGGGCAATAACTAAATTAAGAAAAAAACCCACAATAATTAAGAAGAATTGTTCATGTCTAGATGCACTTGTTAGATTAAATTACCTGAAGAGGGTCCTAATTTTTCAGGAGTCTTACAGTACAATCTATAGGGTCAGATGTGTCCTTTACATTGTCGACCTCACATTATGAAGTAATTTCTGCTGAATTTCAAGAGGAAATTAAGGTGAAGTTACATGATACTGTTGAACCAATATAAAGGCCAAATCCTGCCAGAGAAGAGCCCCATGCTCCTATCCCATCCCTTCTTCCCACTCTGGTCCTTGCCCACATTTCTGTTTCCTTGCAGCACCTTTCACCCTCACTCCCACCCTGCCCTGAGCCAACTCAACTCACAGACCTGACAGAAAACTGGCCACTCTTCAGCCAAGTTGGCTTTTTGCTATTTTATCTATTCAAAAGAGCTCAGCTCAGGGGCAAACAACAACCAGGGAAGGCACAAGTCTGGCAGAGAGGAGGGCAAAGAAATCCCAGGAAAAAAAGCCACTGAGATACTGGATGGCTCGAGATGTGTCCTGCACCCTCTTACAGAACCAAACACCAGTTTTCCTTCCATCTGTTTCTTTTGGTGTTTAACAGAAGTTTAGAAAACAAAGAGTTTCCATCTGCCTGCACAGACATTCCCTCCTGCTTAGTCACCTCAGATGTCAAGTCGAGGTTGGGAACCTTTGGCACAGCAGATGTAGCTGCTTCCTTTCCCTGTGGCTCACTTTTTCCTACTGTGAAAGAGACAGAAATTACTCACTCAGGAGAATTACACTTTCTGACTCATTGGGGCAGGTAAAACCTTGTCACAAAAGAGGGAAGCTAAGAGAGGACAATTTGCTCTCTACACCCCAATGCAGCAACTGTCACATCTCAAAAGCAATGGAGAGTTCAGCTCCTGCATCCCTGCACTGAAATCCCCCTCTGGGGCTGCTATCCCTGCCCATCCACGGCCCAGGGGTCGGGTGATGTTGCAGAATCTGCTTTAGGGTGTATCGTGACAGTAGATCATTATTCTCTGATGAACTTTATACTTATGCTTTCACTTTCTCCGCCTGTGATCCATCCCTTTCTCTAATAAATACTAAGTCTGCAGGATGCAATTTTTGAGAGGGTCTGACTGGCTTAAAAATTCATTTTTCAACATGACTAAAAACTTCACTCAGAGGCAAATTCCCTGCCATTGCCATGCTGAACCCATACCACAAAAATTATCCCACTGTAGTTATACCAGCGTGAGCTTCCATCTGAACAATACACCGGGATATTTTTCCAGGCAGCCAAAATCCTCTGGCAGCTCTGAGCCTCCAAAAGCCCTCTCTCCCTTCACCCTGGTGATCTGAAGAGCGACCCGAACCCTCCTTCTCCCCGGTACGCTTATCCCCATCAGTGTTGTAGCTCGACTCCTGCCTTCCTGCAGCCTCCGCGACTCCTCCCAGGAAGTCCCGGGAGCAGATGAAGCATTTCGAGGAGAGGGAGAGGGCAGCATGTGTGCCAGGGCAGCCTGGGCGGCTGGGACAGGCTTTCCCATCGTAAACCAGCGCAGCCCAGCTTGATGTAAGTTGGTTTTGCCCCCATTGTCCCTCTGGCAGCTGCTTTGTCCCTCTCTGTTTGCGCTTGCTGGCGTTGCTGCTGCCCTTGCCGTGCTCCTGCACCCCACGTTCAGGGGGATCCTTTATCCCCAAAGCCTCCCGGGTGCACCCCAGGGCAGCCACGGAGGGTTTAGGGAGCACTGGGATGGAGGAGACGGCTGGTGCCCTCGGCTGGAGGGCAGGAGGTGCTGAGTGACCAGTCCCTGTGGTGACCTTTCAGTTGTCACCTCTAAAATCCTCACCGTGCGCTGTCCTGACCGGGGTGCTGCCTCCAGCCCTGTGCCAGAGCCTTGTGCCCAGCTCTCCCACCACCTCCATAGTTTCTGCAATCTGTTAAAAGCCTGTTTTTTTACTGCCAGTCTTTCATGTTGTCACCTCTTTACAGGACTCATTTGTTTTGCACCCCAAAGCAGTGTCCCCCCACATCTCCTGTCCCCAGTGTGCAGTTGTGCCTTGCGCAGGGACAAGGGTGAGATTTCAGAGTCCTGATCAATATGATGCTCTGGCTTCCCCTTTTTCCACAAATTGTGTTGGTTTTTCCCACCTGGCAAAGAGATGTCAAACCTCACTGATCTCTGCTGGTGGCTGCTTTGCACTTTCCATAGAAATAAAACAAAATGCAGACAGTGGGGACTCATATCCTGCATGTAGGGATGGAAAGTGCACCCAGGAGTACTAAGAACTTATCTGTGGGCTGGCCAGCTTCAAAGCTGTTTTAATTAATTTTTTGGCAGTTGGGTAAATTAATCCATGGCTGATTCAAATAAAGGTGCATGCATCCTCCAGATCCGCTGCTTTTATCTCAATTACCTAAATAAAATTGAGATAGGTTTGTATGGAGCAGGTTTGCCCAGCCCCAAGAGGCAGGCAGGGTGTCCAAAGAGCCCTGCACAGTCCCACTGATGAAGAAGGTGGAGGTGCTGTAGGGGAGGAAGAGCAGAGGCAAGAGATAGCTGGGATCAATGAAACCAAAGGGGAAGCTGACGCTGAATACCAAATTCCCAGAGGATGCGCTCTCACTGATGTCCATACCACTCCCCTCAGTGCAGATGAAAGGGAGGGAAGCCTGGACTGGGAGAGAGGAGGCAGAAGTCAGGTTGCCCTTGTGATCCTGATTTTGTGTGATATGGGCACAAAGTACAGCCCCAGCACTGTTTGGCATTGCAGTGACAACACACAAAGCACCTCGTTTCGCCTTTCCTTTCTGTGGCAGAAAAATCACAGCTTGGGGTCTGGACCTGCCTCATCCCCGGGTACACAGAGTGTTTGCTCAGCTGTGGAGTGATTGTCTCACCCCTGTCCTTTGTGTCTGGGGAATTGCAGGTCCGTGCCTGCAGGACGGGGACAGCAGGAGCTGTGGCATGCTCAGGAGAGCGGGACCGTCTCTGCGTCACTTCTTGCTGGAGAGGAAGAGCAGTGCTGGATATAGCTTGTGCTCCAGAGAGGTATGGAATGCCCAGTGGGATGTCCCTGGCTGGCAGCCTGCTCCTGGCTCAGGCTGCAGTGGTGTGGAGCCCAGGGGAGCTCATTGCCCAGCAGTTCACTTTGGCAGTGAGAGCAGAGAAGGCTCAGCAGGAAAAGCCCCCCTGCTGCTATCTCTGTACCTGCTTATTTCCAGGGAGCCTGTTTAAAGGTGACATTTCATAAGCAAGAGAATGTCCTTCACACAGGAGAAAGCTCATTCTTTGTGGGGCTGCCTTGTCTGATGGTCTCTACTAAAGCCTCTTGGGTGGCAAAGTACTTGGGAAACATCAGGACCCCTCTTGGAGATCCCAACATGCAGAGCAAGGAAGTCACATGTGGCAGGGAATCAGTGGTGGAAGGTTGTGGATGCCAAGTCTTCTGCACAGGCACTCAGCTCTCCTGTGTGGCTGCCAGGCAAAGTGCACCTAGAGAAACACATCATTCAACCTGGGGAGCAGAACAGGCTGAAACAGATTTGGGGGCTGTGCAGCTCCAAGTCTATGTTGTTCTCCAGCCTGATGGGAAATCACCTGAAAGGGCTGGAGCAGGCAAGGCCTGTCCTCAAAACTGGGAATTTCAAGGCTTGCTGATCTACTAAATTCTCTGACCCATGAGCAGCAGCAGCCCACCTCAAGGGATCAGCACTGGAGCTGTTAATATTTCAGCTCCAGCTACCTTTTACTTCTCAAGCCACAAATCCTTCTACTCTCACCCAAATCAGCTCAGGCACAAGGTCTTGTGACCGTAACAGCCATGAGCTTGTGCAGAAAGGGCAAAGCTGGGGCTGGGACAGAGAAGAGAAGCTGCCTTAGAGCCAGTGACTTCTGCTCACCCTTGGCTGCCTGCATGGCACCACGGTGAGCAAAGTCCACCTGGTGCCCTCTGAAACACAGGGCTCCTCAGCAGGGTGTTTGCAAAGGCCCCCAGTGAGGGCTGAACCTGCCTAAAAATCTAAGGACCTCAGCACAAAATATCCTTGGGGCACTTCCCAAATTCTGCTGCAGCCCTGTGGGAACAGTGGAGGGGAGCAGGTAAGTGGGGAGTTCCTGCTGCAGCTGAGCTTGGGGAGGGGGCTAACCTGGTATCCCCCCCACCATCCTGACAGGGCAGAGCACAGACCCCCTCACATCCCAGCTCTGCATCCCAGCTGCTTTCACACACCCTCCTCAGCCCAGTTCAGATATATTTTACTTGCTGTGGTGACAACAGTTTTCTTGGCTCCTTGCTTCAGGGCTGCCCTCCTTGTGCCCCCAGCTCTTCTTGGTGTGTTGAGCATCATTTATTCCCAGTTTCCAGTCCCTTCCCTGTCTGGGTACCTTTTTGCTGCACCACTGAGTTACAAAATTCTGCCTCTGCTGGTTTTCATCATCCTCGTGATAAAGTCTCCATCAAGCCCATCTGACTTCTCCCATTGTGCTTATCCAGTTGTAAGGAGGATTTTGCACTCACTGCTTCCTACTGTCTTCCTTCCCACTCCCCTGAGCCATGATGTACATGGAAATTGCTCTCCAGTCAGGCACACGGGACCTCGGGGTCTCTGTACATCACACTGACCTGTGTGCTGTGCTCTCTCTTGCCTGTACCCAGTTGCTGCCTGTTTTTGATATAAACCTTAAATACAAATTTCAGCATATTTTCTAGCATCTAGGGAAAGTCCCTTCACCAAACACTTCAGCAGGACAAAGGAGTAACTAATTCTGCTACTTTATAGGGCAGGGTGGAATAAAAAAGTTTGTAATTCTAGGAAAAGGGGGTATTTTGTGGCTTGTGGAGAGTAAGGAGATCCCTCTAATGAAAGACAGGAGAGGTTATGGAAGGTAAAACCTCAGATCTGGGGTCCGTGGCCTGGCTATTACAGCTTGGCTGAGCTCATTTGACCCCATGATTTATCCCAACTGATAATGAGGTTTAAGGCTGTGCCAGCTCCCCAGTGAGTGTACAAACACTTGTTTTGTTCACCTCTTTTCCCAGTTCTTGTTGAAACTTGTAAATGAAAACAGAAACCGCTGCAACAGCGTTACCACTCTACAGTCAGTCAGCAACAGCCCATGAAGCAATAACTAAAGGACACACCTTCTGTTGGGAAAAACACACCTGGGGAGCCACAGCCCCTTTGTGCCTGGACCCACTGGCAAGTGAACGCTTCAAATTCACTTTGTCTCTTTCCCTTTGCAGGCAAAAATGTCAAGACCAGTTCAAGCTCGCAGGCTGGAGGGAATAGATAAGAATATCTGGTGAGTGAAGAGAATATCTGGTTAACCATGGTGGTAGATGTGGTTTTAGACACCCGAAAACCAGCCAGGAACCTCAACAGCCACACAGAGCAGAGCAGCAGCCTCCCCTGGCTGCATTGCATGTGTTAAGGGAGCACATCGGGGTGAGTTTGTCCCAGAAGACTTTACCCTGGCTCAGTTTTGTACCTGCTGCTCTCACTTTGTGCTGTGTCAGGTGTTTTGCACCATCCTGAAGGCAGAAAGGCTGGAGCATCACCCTCCCTCTAACCCATGCACCCAAATGATCCCAGCGGCACCCAAACCTGAGCCAAGCTACAGCACACTGGCTGCAGCCACCCTGCAGTGCCACAGTGCCTCATCCTCGGTTTAATTGCAACAGGTCTGAAATGACCTGTGCTCGGTCCTGCCCACCTGTGAGCAGTGGGATGGCTCTGCAGGAGGGACACCAACCCTGCTCCCTTCCAAAGGGATGCTGCAAGTAGAGCTGGTGCCAGTGCGCTGCCCAGACCCTCTGTAAGTGCTTTTCTCTCCCTGTGTTCTCTCCAGGGTGGACTTTGTGAAACTGGCTGCTACCTATTCCAAGGTGAACCTGGGCCAAGGCTTCCCTGACTTCCCTGCACCGGACTTTCTGCAGGAGGCACTCAAGCGAGCCCTCAGTGGGAACCACATGCTGCACCAGTACACCCGGGCCTTTGTGCGTGCACAGAGCCCCTCCTCAGCAGCACTCCCTCCCTGCCCCTCAGCCCTGGCTGCCTCAGGCCTCCTCAGGCAGCAATAAACAGGGCAAAACACGGGGCAAAGCACACATCCAGCCTCGACCCAAGCCCCCTGCTCCCAGGGCTGTAACTCCCTGCTTTTTCAGGGTGTTTGAAGCAGCCAGGCTGGGAGATGCCTCACAGGGTGCTGGGCTGCCCAGGCCCCTTCCAAAGGTTCATCCTTGTTTTAGGAGGCTTCTGCAACCTAATTCCCACCCTCCTCTCACCCCACAGGGACACCCGCCTCTGGTGAAGGCCCTAGCCCAGTTATTTGAGAAGCTGCTTGGACAAGAGCTGGACCCTATGACCAATGTGGTGGTGACTGTGGGGGCATACCAGGCCCTTTTCTGCTGCTTCCAGGCTTTTGTGGATGAAGGTGATGAGGTAACCCAAGATTTGGGCTTCTTGCACCAGCAGCTTTCCCCCAGAAGAGCCCTTCCTGGCTGTGGGTCTGCCATGAGTTGCAGGCCAGTTTTCATTGCCCTTTTCCAAAGCAGAGACAGTTTTAGCTCCATTCTCCAGTTTCTGAACTTCCAAGGGAAAAAAATTATCTGCTGCAGGGCACAGTCCCATTTCTGCATAAGGCAAAATAACCCTTTTTGCCCTGAGTGGTGGTTTTCTTTCCTGACACTGCCCAGAGGCACTGCAGATTCTCAGTTAAAGTAATTCAGAGATCAAAATATCCCTCCCATTGCTCTCTGCACCCATCAGGGAAGGTCTGAGCAGGGCCAGGAGAGTGCTGACATGTCCCTTTCTTCCAGGTGATAATCATTGAGCCCTTTTTTGACTGCTATGAGCCAATGGTGAAAATGGCTGGTGGGACACCCGTGTTTGTCCCGCTGAGACCGGTGAGTGGGTGGAGGGGGGAAGAGTCACAGCAAAGTGAGCAAGGAGGAGAGTGGTAAGCAAAGTGCACAGGTAGCAAAGCAAACCAAGATTCCCCTCTTTTCTCTCTAGAAAGCTCCAAAAGATGGCAAATTGATGTCTAGTGCAGACTGGCAGCTGGACCCAGCTGAACTGGCTTCTAAATTCAGTGAAAGGACAAAAGCCATTGTCCTGAACTCACCCAACAACCCTCTGGGCAAGGTAACACCTCTGGCCATGCTGTGACTGACCCTGGGAGCTGCTGGGGTGCAGTAGCTCACCCAGCCACATTTGCAGTGCAGCAGTGACTCAACCTTCCTTGCACACAAGGAAAATGGGCTTTCTGAAGGCACTACATGCTGTGCTCACTCTTCTGGTGTTTTTAAGCCTTGTCTTTTGTGCCAGCAGTGGCTTTGCCGTGTTAGACCTGCCAGCTCCTGCCTCCCTTACTTGGGAGATGGCGCTGCCAGGGTGCACAGTCTTCATGGACAGGCAGGGACAGGCTCAGAAATACTCCTGCTGCATCCCTGCCCCGTTCCCTTCCCGCTGCAGGTGTTCAGCCGTGGGGAGCTGGAGCTCATTGCAGAGCTGTGTGTGAAGCACGACGTCCTGTGCATCAGCGACGAGGTGTACGAGTGGCTGGTCTACGACGGGAAGGAGAACACCCGGATTGGTGCGGAGAGGGCCTGGCTGGGCCTGGGGGCCTCCTCAGGGGAGGCAGTGGTGCTTTCACTGGGGTCCCCTGCAGATCCCACAGGCTGCCTTGCATGCACAGCTGTACTGGGCTTGAATCCTCGTTGGAGGTGTTTTGCTGCACTCCAGTCTCAGCCTCCAAACCAGGTCTTATACAGGAGCCCTGACTTCAGAGCCAGAGCAAAGAGCCCTTTGGCTCCAGTGAAACTGAGGGGTTTTTTCCATGCTTTGTAAAGCCACAATTTTCTGAGTGTCTCTAGTTTCAGGAAATCCATTTCAACATGATTTCAGAGGCCTGTTCTTCCAGCTGCAGTAACATGCAATCACCCTGCTGCAGGGTGATGGTGCTTGGCATCTCCAGGAGCCCCTGGGGCTGGGTACACGAGCATGAAAATATTTAATTAAAAAGAGATGCTCTTGAGAAACCTGGCTGCCTTGAGGCTCATCCAGGTGAAAGATGTGCTGTGAACACACAAAAGATCACAATGGGTTATGGTGGGCAAAGAGCTCCCAGAAATGAGCACACTGAGCTCTGCCACTGGGGTTTCTCTCCTTTCATTGCCAGCCAGCTTGCCAGGGATGTGGGATCGCACGGTGATCATTGGGAGTGCTGGGAAGACCTTCAGTGCCACTGGATGGAAGGTGATTGCCCCACATGGCACCTCATTGTGTCCCCATCCCTATCCCTTTGCCACAGCACGGCACTGGGGACACTGCGGCCACACGCTCAGCTTTGAGCCTTGGGTCTGGAAGCACCGAAGCTGCTTTAGGAAAGCTCTGTCTGGAAAATACAATGAAACCAGCACAGGCAAATAAAGGGGAGCCTGAGCAGATTCCCAGAGACTTACCACCTTCCTCCTCCTCTCCTGGCTGCAGGTGGGCTGGACTGTGGGACCTGACAGGCTGCTGCAGCACGTCCGCACCGTGCACCAAAACTCCGTGTACCACTGTGCCACCGTTGCCCAGGTAAGGCAGCTCCCTGCAACTGGCCCTGGCATTCCTGAAGCAGGGGCAAGAGATGGTCCTTTTGCCCATGGCTGACCTGAAAGGCACAGACAAGTTATTTGTGGTGTCCTGGAGAGGCTCCTTCCCCTCTATAGTTGCCACATTCTGGGAGAAAGGGAAGAGTCCAGCCTGCCTGCATTGACAAATGAAGGGGCTGGAGGCAGAGTTTCTTAATCATCTGTAACTTGCATCAGAGCAAAGGCTTTAGTTCCTGAACAAGCCTTGGCCATCTTCCCACTGGGCACTGGCTGCTCTCTCCTTGCAGGAGGCTGTGGCTCAGAGTTTCCAGAGGGAGCTCACACTCTATGGCAAACCAGAGAGCTACTTTGTCCAACTGCCCAGGACGCTACAGCAGAAGAGAGACTTGCTTATCCAGAGCCTGGTTGCTGTGGGGATGAAACCCATCATCCCTGAGGGCACCTACTTCCTGGTGGCCGACATCTCTGAGTTCAGTGAGTCAGCTGCAGCTCTGCCCGGGGGGCTGAGTGTGGGGGCAGCTCAGAGGGTACCACTGGCAGGGGCAGGAACCTGCCTAAAGCACCACCAAAGCAGGGATGGACAGTGCATTCCCCATCCAAGCTCCAAGGATGTGGGTTTGGGGCACCTGGCAGATGCCCCAGCCCCTGTCCTGCTGTGCTTCTCCTGCAGAATCTGATGTCCCCGAGGTCCCCAACTCAGATGAGCCCTATGACTACAGATTTACAAAGTGGATGATGAAGAACAAGGTAACTGTGAATGGCTCTTCCTGCTGCACTTGCCCTGGGTGGGTTTGTGCCCTCCCCACTGGCTGCACCAGTGGGAGCCAGAGCACGACACCACTGCCAGCCTGGCAGCTCCTGGCAGGGGGGATCTGGAGGGGAGGGCTTCACCCTCACTGGGGCAGGGCAGCCCCAGAGCAGGAAACTCAGCTCCATGTGCTTCCTTCTTCCCAGGGCCTTGCTGCCATCCCGCTCTCCGCTTTCTACAGCGAGGCCCACAAGAACAACTACACCAATTTCATCCGGTTCTGCTTCGCAAAGGTGAGACACGTGACAGCACCAAGGAAGGGGAGGGCTGGGAGTAACAGTCAGGGCTGGTTTAATGAGATAAATGCCAAGAAGAAATGCAGAGTGGGCACAGGACACTGAGCATGGCATTCCAGCTGGAACAATGCCTCCTCCAGACGTGTGCCAAGCCAGGGGCAGCAGGTGTGCAGGGCCATCCTAAGCTTGGCCCCATCAGCATCCTAAATGTCTTGGTCAAGGCAGGGAGTCTCTAGGTGTGTGTTTAGCTGCCTAGTGGCTATGCCTGCCCAGAGGTGGCTGTGCCTGTCTCACACTGAACACACAGCATTTGCCATGTTCAGGAGCAAGAGCAGGATTTTTGTATCAATGGTGACTGCACTGAGGGAAAATGGGATTTAGCTGGAGGCCACTGACCAAACCTGTGGTATTTGTTTAGGAGGAAGCTACACTGAAGGCAGCAAATGACATATTGCAAAAATGGAAAAAGGAGAAAACCAGTTCCTGAGTGCACTGGAGAGAGAACCAGGGTCCTCTTGGTCCTCACCTGCCCTGACTACTCTTCTTCCTCTTCTTTACTCGTCTACAAACTTTGATACCTTTTTACTTCTGTGCTTTCAACCGTTTTCTGTCAGACAAATGGGTAAGAGGTTTGCCAGGCCCAGGATCTGGGAACACTTTCAGTTGCTGTGAAATGGTCACAATAACTTGCTGTGCACTGGCAGTATTTGACATTTCTTCTTACGTTTAAAGACTTTCCTAATCAGTTCTGGGATATATCCAGCAAGACACAAGGTAAGAAGGGCTCCAGGGGTCTTTTCCATCACCAAATTCTGAAAAGGTGCTTCAGGACATACCTTTAAGGCCGTGGTGAGGAGTTAGTCTGGTTTGTCTTGCTCCACATCCCTCCTCGCATAATCCAAGGTGCAGGACAGCATTTCCACCAGCACTCATGTTCCCACGGGACTGTACTGTATCACCAGCCATCAGGAGAGTGACTCCTATGATCCTGAAGATTATAACTCCAGTGAGATGTTGTTTTCCATAACTAACAATTTTCCCACTGTTTTTTCCTGTCACTCCCTGGAGAAGGTGATCACAGAATCTGTAACCGGTTTTCCCCAGAAAACAGCTTTTATCAATATCCTGGCTATTGCCAAACCTTCCCTGTGCACCCCCAACCTACTCTGGGCACTTTGTCAGGGCTTGGCAGCATCATCCAGGGTACAGAACAAAACCTTTAGGCCTTTGGTCAGAGAACATGGTGTCTAGGGAGGACGGGCACTGTGGCCTCAGGCTGCTCCTGCTGCTGGTGCCCCCCACAGCCTCCCACCCAGTGGGCTGGTGGGGTGACATGAGCAGCATCTGAGAAGGAATTCTTGCATCAGTCTTGATTTCAGCCTGGATAAGAATGTAAACATCATCATCAACCATGCAGGAGTTACGTGCACCAGACTGTGCTATGAGTGTTTGTAGCAGTTAAATTATTAAAGTGGAACTACTGCAATCATGGAAGAGTCAGTGTCTCTGTACTGACTGTAGGGCTGACACAGCTCTCCTGGAGAGCTGCTATCTCCTGTGCAATACATGGACTGTATCCTGTGGTGGGGTTGCTCATCCCACCCAGGATGGCAGGGAGCAGCTCCACAGGTTTTCCATACTGGGATGCAGCTGGTGGGAGCAATCCCCTGGGAGCCAATGCTGCATGGAGCAGAGCAAGGGAGGCAAACAAACCTGCTCTCACTGGTGGCACATGCCAGGCTCACATGCTTGCACACCCTGGCTGAGAGCCCTTTAGCACCCATTTACCTACCAAACATGGGGAGAGCTCCAACTGCTCAAACAGAGAAAGAATCATGAGATTAGATTATTAACATGAAGATTAATTGCAACACTCCCACATGTGGGAGCTCTTGCTTGAGGCCGTGGCACAAACTGCAAGGGGCAGGGTGCATCCACACATCGTCCAACACGCAAGCAGTGCTTGTTCAAAGAGATACAGATGTGGCTGCCTAAATTTAACATACACCCCCCTACACCCTGCCAATTGCTACAGCCAGCATTTAATCTTCATTGTTTTGGGGATGAAGCACAACTCTCCAGAAAATCACATCTCAAGAGATCCACAGGTGGTGTGCATTCAAAAAGAAAAAAGGAGAAGAAACCTCAAGGAACAGCTGCAACCCCAAGGAACATTCGCTCTCAACCATTCAGAACATTCCTGTTCATGAACTAGACTTCCTTGGATGTAAAACGTCACTCACACCATTGAACCAGCAATTTTTACCAGAAGGTAAAAATCTGACCGAGCACAGAACTACAGTAGTTCCAATATTCCCGTGTGGCCCTGAGGCCACCCATCCACCCGCCGAACGCGGCGGTCCCGGCTTAGCTTCGCACACGCGTGGGGCGCTTAAGTACGGCCACGTGATATCCGGCTCCGCCCCATGGGCGGTACCAGGGCCTTCCAGCCAATCACCGCGCAGGGGGCGTGGCCGGGAGCGCGGGAAAGATGGCGGACACGGCGGGGAAGCGGCCCCGGGGAGCGCAGGTGGGCCGGGGGGACCCCGGGAAAGGGGGATGTCTCGGGGACGGCCCTGAGAGGTAACGCGCTCCGTTCTCCCGCAGGTCGAGGACAGGAAGGTGGACTGGCGGCGCTGGAAGGAGGAGAGTAAGGAAGGCCGGGCACACGTGGGGACTGTGGGAGGGTGAAACCGGTGTTTAACGCCAGGCGCGGTTCCCCGCCCCAGGGAAAGCGGAGAAGAAGAAATGGAAGGAGATGAAGCTGCTGAAGAAGCTGGAGAAACAGCGGGCGCGGGAGCTGGCAGAACAGGAGGCCAAAAAGAAGGAGGAGCAGAAGGAAGACAGAGGTGATGCCGCTGCGACCCGGTGGGGAGATGTGGGTGGCAAAAGCTGGGAGAACTGGGCTCTTAAAAGCCAGTCAGTGTTAAAGATTGATAGGGAAGGTGACACTTCATAATTCCAGTATGGATCAGTCCACATGCCCAAACAGGCACAAACACTGAGCACTGCACGAGAGACCATTCTTAAGAGAAGATTTAGGATTAAATGTAAGAAACAGAGGGCGTTTTTCCCCCACCACAGTAACTGTGATGCTGCACATGAGCTGTCAGGCCGTGGCTCTGCTCCCCCAGCCGTGGTTCTCTCTCATGGCTCCCTCTCCCCAGGCCGTCACCACACGCTGAGCGTGGCCCTGCCGGGCTCCATCCTGAACAACGCGCAGTCGCTGGAGCTCCGCACGTACCTGGCGGGACAGATCGGCCGGGCCTGCGCCATCTTCGGCGTGGACGAGATCGTGGTGTTTGATGAAGAGGGAGAGGATGTGAAGTAAGAGGGCACAGTTAAATGAGATTTTAGGAAGACATTTTTCCCTGTGAGGGTGGGGAGGCCCTGGCACAGGTTGCCCAGAGAAGCTGTGGCTGCCCCTGTATCCCTGGAAGTGTCCGAGGCCAGGTCGATGGGGCTTGGAGCAACCTGGGATAGTGGAAGGTGCCCCTAAAGATGAGCTTTAAGGTCCCTTCCTACCCAAACCATCCTGTNACCTGGGCTGGTGGAAGGTGCCCCTGCCCATGGCAGGGGGTGGAACAAGATGAGCTTTAAGGTCCCTTCCAACCCAAACCATCCTGTGATTCTATGAAGGAGGGACCATCTTGTTCTGCACAAAGTGTTTCCTCTCAGCTTTCAGTTCCTTCAGTCTTTTACGAAGCTGAGGCCAGGAAGGAACTGTGTGTACCTCATGCAAGTGTTTGGACCTCCCTCAAATGCCAGGATTACAGGGACCCCTCTACCACTGGGAAAAGATTTTGACTGAACAGCCCTGGCAACCAGGATTGTTTTATCCCAGCACAGGGATGACAAAGCAGCAGGAGGTCGAGTTCTCCTGTGCTCTTAAACCTTGCTGTGAGGGGCCAGGACATGCCTATATCCCTTTAGAAGAATAATTCCTGTCCTTCAGCTTTTCACTTGGACCTGCCCTTGTGCTAACTCACACCCTGCTGCAATTCTGGAGTATCCAGCTCTGTAGCATCCAAGTGCCAGGTTATGTCAATACACAAAGATCAAAAAACAAAACTGAAAAAGGTACCTGGCTTATGGACGGAGTTCCAAAGATGCGCAGCCCTTTTACAAAGGGTGGAGAAAAAGAGTGTGCTGCTATTTTCAGATTAAGAAGCAAAGCTTGGTCTTCTGGAGACCTGACCAAGCTCAGACTGAGTCCACAAGCTGCTTTCTTTTTCTTTCAGGAGCGTGGAGGGGGACTTTAAAGGAATTGGGAGGAAAGGCAAGGCTTGCGTGCAGCTGGCTCGGGTCCTGCAGTACTTGGAGTGCCCTCAGTAAGTCTACCATGGTTAGCATCCAAGGAGATCCAGCTGCCCTGGGAACCTCACACCAGAGGCTGTGGGAGCAGGAGGCAAATTCTGTTTGTATCACATAATTATGCAGGAACACAGGATCTGATTGTTTCACTTGTCTAGTTTAGGAGTTTAACTGAGAGAGGAGCAGTGAATGCAGGATACAACCTGCATGATACCTTAGAGGTAGATCAGGGATTTGAAGAAGCTAAGTCTGCTTTTCTCTGTACTCAGCTGCTTTGACTCAGCACAGGGTTGGATTTGAGGCTTGGATTCCATAAAAACATCGTTTCACATTTCAGCCTTCTCTGGTAACAGGTACTTGAGGAAAATCTTTTTTCCAAAACACGAGGATCTGCAGTTTGCAGGTAATGATCCAGCTGTCTCTGTCCCTCCTGGGCGATTTTGTGTGGGACACACAGATCTCAATAACTGTTCCCCACTTCACCGAGCCAGTGAGATGCTCAGGGACACTGGGAGGGAGGGGGCAGGAGAAGCCTTACACTGTCCTCCTCTCAGCAGCTCTTCCCTGTGTGCTGTTCCAGGGCTCCTCAACCCCCTGGACAGCCCCCACCACATGCGGGTGGATGAGGACTCAGAATACCGGGAGGGTGTTGTGCTGGACCGGCCATCGAAGCCAGGCAGAGGTTCTTTTGTTAACTGTGGGATGAGGAAGGTATGTCTGTTACCCAGAGATCCCCAGAACAATCCCCCTTGTCTCCCTGGCAGATCTAAAGCAGGTAGGGTGGGTACTGCTGGGTTTCTGAAGGCCACAGTGGGCTGGGCAGGGGGTTTAAGGCTGTTGCTGTCTTGTCCCTTCTGGTTTCCAATGTTTGTGATTTCCCAAGCCGCTAGAAGGCCCTGCCCATTCCAGCACATTGTTGCTTCACTGCTGCAGCTGAACTTTTGAGCAGCAAAATAAGTCTCAGACTGATGCCCAAGCTCCTGAGCCACACGCAGAGCTCCTCATTCCAGCTCCAGGCTGGGACAGACCCTCACTTCCTCAGAGGGTTCCTTCCCCACCTTCCCCAGTACTTCCAGAATGCCTGACAATGATGGTGACTGTCACTGCAGGAGGTGCAGATCGACAGGCAGCTGAACCCTGGCCTGAGAGTCACTGTGCGCCTGGAGGAGTCCCAGAATCCAGGTAATCCATGGCTCCAGTAGCATCTATGAACTGCAGACCTGCAGGAGCTGGTCCTTCCATATCACAGGTCTGAAGGAATCTGACAGTTCCACACCTTCCCTTCACTCACAGTTTAGTAATACCCTCACCATGCCTCCCTTGTTACCTGGACAGAACTACCAGCTCTTTGACCAACAATGAGCACCCCAAACACACCTGCACGCTTTCCAGAGCTCTCAGCATTCCCAGAATCCCTTTCCACATTCTGGAGAAAGGGAGGGTCATGTTGTACAGTAACAGGAGAAATTGCTGGTTAAGTCTCACCAGATTGCAGGGGCTGATCATCTCTTTGCTTCCCTTCCAGAAGCCAAAGTGCACAAAGGCACCACGGTGTCCTCGCACCACCCCCGCACGGTCTCGGGCTTGTACTGGGGGTACAGTGTCCGCCTTGCCTCCTGCCTCAGTGAGTATTGGCAGGGCTTCCCTGCTCTCTGTCATGGCTCTGCCTGGGCTTGCCCACCAATTTCAGGCCTACTGGCTAAACATATTAATACATCTTTCATAGAAAACCCTCTTGTCTTAAAGGCAGCTTACACATGCAGTTAGCAGCCATCTGGCAGCCAAATTTAGGGGCCTGTCGCCCACCAGGACTCTGCCCTGTAACTCCACTCACCATTGCTCCAAATGGCTGCACAGCAGCAGGAGTTGAGTTGCAGCTCTTCTTCTCTGTTTCCATGATAACAACATCCCACTCATTCCCACCAGAGCCAGCAGAGACATTTGAGCTCAAGAGCCCTGAAAGATCCTCTTCCTGAGTTCTGGTTGACTGGACCTCTTAGTGTTACAAGCTTTGAGGAGGAGGTGCTGCTGTTGAGAAGGGTGTGGGAGGTTCCTAGAGCAAGGCAATTATGTGGGAAAGAGGAATCGTTCTTCTGTCTCCTGATGCACCAGTGGCACTAGTTCACCTTGTCCAGAAGGCACATGGGTGAGGGACTGCAGCAATAACCCCAGACTGTGCTTCCCAGGTGCTGTCTTTTCCGAGTGCCCGTTCAAGGAAGGCTACGATCTCTCCATTGGGACCTCAGAGCGGGGCAGCCCCGTGGACCAGATCACTCTCCCCTCCTTCAGGTTCGTGTCCCACCTGCTTGGCCCCTCTCAGAGCCCCCAGTGAGGCTGGTGCAGGCAGCAGAGCTGCGCTGCAGCCTTGGTGTCCTCCCAGGCTGGAATGCTCCTAGATCCAAGTGCAGGACTTACCCCCAGGCGCCCTCCTGTGCTCTGCTGCTCCCTTTTACACCAAGGCACATTTCTCTGCATCCCAGAAGCTGGGGAAGTGCCCCAGGTCAAGGCCAATTCCTTTCCTGTTTCCCTGCTGTCGGTAGCAGGGACTGTCACATTGGCCAAGTGCTGTGGGGCTTTTGATGGGGAGGCAGCTGCACTGGGCACCACCAGCAAGGGACACAACTCTGCTTCAGCAGCACACAGGAGCTTGAAAGCAGGCCCAGACACCTGAATAAAAGAAAGGAGCCTGCTTCTTGCAGATTCTGCCCTCTCACCCTGTCCCTGTGCTCTCCCCAGGCACGCCCTTATCGTGTTTGGAGGCCTTGAAGGCTTGGAAGCTGCGGTTGATGTGGATCCAAACCTGGAGGTCACCGACCCAAGCACATTGTTTGATTTCTACCTGAACACCTGCCCTGACCAGGGCAGCAGGACCATCCGCACTGAGGTGGGGGGCTGACAGTGCAGGGTGTGCCCAGGGCAGGGATGGGTTCCTGCCCGTGGCAGTGACTCATGTGGCCCATGTGTAGCTCCCACAGTGACCCTCAGGGAGCAGCTGCTTTGCCTGGTGCTCTCAGAGCAGCTCTGACTCTGTTCTGTTCCAGGAAGCGCTGCTGATCTCCTTGTCCACGCTCAGACCCCACATCCAACAAGCTGTGAAGACAGCAGGGACAGCTGAGGGGAAGGGAAACCACTGACCTTGGCAGCCACTAAGGACTTGGGGAGGTGGCTTTTCAAACACAGGGTGCTGGGCAAGTCACTCCAAGAGCCTGGCGGGGCTGAGGCACAGCGTGACCAACGCTGGCAGCGCTGCCCAGCCAAGAATTCAGCTGCTGCTGAGAGCAAGGCTGTGCCCTCCTGCCTGCATGGCTCAGCAGCTGGGACGAGCCTGGCAGGAGGCTGGATCTCAGCAATTCCGACATCTGGGGTGGGAATAAAGCAGTATGGAACATCACCTGCCTCGAATCCAGGTGTGACTTCATGTAGAGGATGGACACTCACTGTGCAGAGGTCCTGCACACTCAGTGACTCTGGAGCTGTGTGGCTTTTAGACTGAAAGGAAGTCAAAGTTTAATCCTTATGGCAAGAAGTTGTTCTTACCTCAGCCTGACTTCCCCAGTCCGCCCTTCAACTCTAAGGCTTCATCCTTCCCAACACAAGGAAGGGCTGGAGCTTCAGCTGGCCCTCAGCACTAAAACACATCAGCTCATTACAGTTTGGCTCCATCTGTGATGCCTTAAGTTCTGCCTACAGTGAGCTCAGACAGGAAAGCAGCTGGAAAAGTTGGCTCTGTCTTCCCCTCCTCCTGCTGAGATATTCAGAGCTTTGGTAAGAGCTGATAAGAAACAACCAATACTGTGGGTGGTCAAAGCTTTACTGCTAAAACCATCTTCTGAAAGAAAACAATCACACAGCCCTTTGGCCACAGGAAGGCAGGAACTTCTCCTCTCCTCCCACTGCACCCATCTTGCTTCCCCTCCTTCCCTGATAAACAGCAAAAATTAGTAACTTCCCTCTATGTCTTAATAAGCCTCACATAACTCCAGGGCAGCAGTGGATTAGGGACAAATTCTAGTCTAGAGAGCTGCTACAGTGTCAAGTGCCCAGGAGTCTCTGCAGGATCCCACTGGAGACCTGCTGTGCCTAATGTTTGTGTTTCACTGTTACACAGAAGAGGGGAAGGGATGGAGAGAAGCATTGGTTTGATTCTTCCCACATTTAAAATTGCACAAGGAACTATGATTCTGTGGGTCGCTGCTGTCAGTCCCTTCCCAGGGGATGCCTGGATTTGCTTAGTCAGGATTCAACTCTTGCTCCCAGCTGTGATGGCTTTCAAGTTACTTGTTCTCCTCAGGATGTTTGGGACAAAGAGCAGCCCCGAGGCTCTCTCGATGCTCTCAATGGGGACCAGGAACCGTTCCAGGGGGATTGTCTCATCCACAGGGCTGTTGGGCATCACGTACGAGCGCAGCTCGATCTCCCCACTCTCCTTTTCCAAGATGAGCACCTTGAAGAAGTGGGTGGGGACGGCCACGTTGTTCTTCCCAATCACCCGGTACTTGACATACATCTTCCCATCAGCCTCCATGCTGCACCAACAGCAACATTCCAGGTTATTTCCCAGTCTGGTGCCACTTCCACCCCCTCAGCCCTCCAACACCCCCCTAAGTGAGCCCCAACCCCATGGCAGCAGAGGCTACGTGACACAGGGAGGCTGAGCTGTGCATTGGTTCTGCTCCCCCCAAGCCCTCTCCCTGCTGGCTCTCTCTAACAGCCCTTCCAGGCTATTTCCTGCTGCCGAAGAGATCTCAGCATGAGACAGCTGCTCTTTAGCACTATGTAAAGATCTTTGCAAATAAAGTCGTGCCCTTAAGTGGAGTGGTAGTCCATGAAATAAAACCTGTAAGCTTTATTCTGCAGGCATGGGGTCTGGAGTCAAATCTGTTAGTCTAATCATCTAATAATTACTAAATTGTTAAGGACTACAAACAAAAGCAACTTACTTATATGACAGCTCAAGAAACCCACCCTTACTCATGAAATAATCAATTGGATGGGAAATGCACAAACTATATCCTAATCCTAAGAAAGTATCTTTGCACCAAACATCTGTGCGCAGCTGGTCTCATCCACTGAGTGGGCAGGTTGCACAATGCAACCTCTGGGTACCATCCCAGCTCAGCCCTCGTGTTTACCTGGGTAGGAAGAGGGGTCCTGTGCAGACATAGACATTCCTGTTGTGCCTTGCCAAGCTCCTGCAGTACTTCTCAAGATTATTCCAGGCATTCTGGTTTAAGTGAGGATTCTAGAAACACAACCAGTGATGAGTTGCTGGGGTATTTGCTCACTGTTCAGAGTAACACACCTGCCTTTTCTGTTAACACATCTCACAGTCCCCCAAGCACCTTCCAGAAGAGATCATAAAATCCTAAAATCTCCACTACCACCTTTGCTTTGGAAGCTGTGCACAGCGAGGTCACACCCAGGACAGGACCCATCACTCAGCCCACAACTTTTGCAAGTGTCTGTCCACCTGTTTAACTGCTCTGAACGGGGGCTCTCATGGCTTCAGAGGCACATGCAGATGCGTTTGCAGTTGTTATACTCAGCAGGAAACACCTCCGGGTGACTTTGCCCCCTTTCTGCCCGGAGTGGGTCAAACACAGCGGGACAAACACAGAGCCGCTCCCGATTTCTCGCATCTGCCCTTGGCCGGGGCAGGTCCGGGCCGTACCTGCGGGGCGATGTTGCTCAGGTAGAACGTGTCCCGCATGGCCTTCTGGCTCCACTTGTGGTTGGCGGCCGCCGCCAGGTGCCCGCGGTCGAAGCCGCTGCCGCGGTAGTCGGCGTTGGTGGCGCGGTGATATTCGTGCACCGAGTCGTCCTCCTGGAAGTCGCATGCGGCGCGGTCCGAGGCGCCGCTCAGCGTGTCCCGGTTGAGCTGCTCGATGACCCAGAGCGCGCTGCGGCTCCGCGGGTCGTAGCACAGCACGTAGGACTCGCGGCTCCGCAGCTGCGCCAGCCCGGGCAGCCCGTACTTGCTGAGCTCGGTGCGCCCCGAGCCCGGCGGGGCCGGCGGGCCGGCCGCGGCCGCGGCCACGGCGGGCA
>VYXB01000013.1:0-56500 GCA_013397135.1 Pachyramphus minor | reverse complement strand
TCGGCCGCCTCGCCCCGCGGATCCCGGGCATCCCGGCGCTCCCGGGGGGCCAGGGCCGCCCCCAGCCCCGCGCCCACCGCGAACGGCAGCGCCCAGCGCGCCCGCAGCATGGCCGTGCCGGTGGGGACCGCCCCCCCGCCGCTTAAAACGGGCCGCGGCTGCGCCGGAGGATCCCACAGAGCAGCGGCGGCATCGCCGCTTTAAGGCGGCGCGCGCAGGGCGCGGGGACGGCGCGGACACCGCGATCGCGGGAGTGGGAATGGATTTACCGGGAATGACGGCACGGGAGAGGGAGCGGGACACAGAACAGGAGCCAGCGGTCAGCGAGGCGCGGGACGCGCGCTCACACCACGGCACCGCTCCCGCGCTTGGGAAGGGACAGCAAAACCAGCTCGGGAAGGAGGAGATGGCTGGGTACCCAAAGCTCGGACGGCCCGGCCCAGACGCTCACACCATGGACACTGCAGCCAAACTTCGGTCACAGCACCGGGAGAGGTTTGCACGAAGTCACCCCGTTTAGTTAAGGAAGCGTTATAAAAATAGTGTTTAAAAATAAGCGTAAAAGAAGGAGTTTTAGAGTGATGAAGTGTTCACACTGTTCTGGCAATTCTTTCCTAGCAAACTGAAAAAAAAAGTTCTATCTTTTCCTTCCTGTGGGGAAAGGGCGTTCCAGAGGAGTGCCCCACACAGCTGAAACAAAGACTGACATTCCTTAAGGGAAAACAGCCTCTGCTGCCCCAAACACCAAGGAAGGGAGAAGGCAGCAAGACACCCACACCCAAGAGCCATGTGCACGTCCCCTGTGCCTTCCCCGAGTGTGTGCAATGCTCCAGCCCAGCTCCTGCCCAGGCAGGTCATCCCCAGGGCACAAAACTACTCTGAAAACATGCAAAGTTCACCTCCAAGTGATTCTTGATTTGCCTGCTGCTTCCTCAAGGTTAGTTAAAGAGACGCCCAGCTGTTCAGAGCAGGAACCCTCATGGATGGTTCCATTACCAGTGAGAAAATCCAGCATAAGGGAACCTCTGCACTTGCCAGAGGGACTCAAAGTGGACAGCCCAGGCCAGATATTCAGGGAGGTGAGAACAGAGCTTGTACATGGAATGGGAGAGCTGCAGCAGCATTTAGAGCAGTTCTGATGCAGAAGGGCTTGGAGCAGGTCCAATTCTGCACAGAGTGTGATCCCTCTGGTTCTAAATGTGCACAGAACCTCCCAGTTGGCTGTTTGGCCACACAAGGTCTGGCCAACAGTCTCCCTAGTACAGGTACCCCGAGAGCTGAGTCCATGGGACCACCTGGAACAGCTCAGAAAGAAGAACATCCATCCAGTGACTGGAGCAGACATTCTGGAGCTGTCTGGGTCTACCTGTCCCATTTTTCTTGGAGGAAAGCTGTACCCTCTAGAAAGATTGCAGCAGAGAGGGATAGTGTTGCCACAGGTATTAATTACAGATTGCTTTAAACCTTCAGTTGCTCTTGCAACACAGCAGCAACACCTGGCTGCACCTGTGGTACTCGAGCATCTTCTGAAGAGGCAGAGATTGCTTGAGATTGCCAACAAGAACACAGGTACATGCACCAACCTGTCCTGCAGTCTCCCCACACACCTTTGTGAGATTTACAGCAGTCTGTGAAGAATTGGCCTTCAGTGAAGGGAATGACACCAGTAAGAAAAGCTGAAGGCTGCTCACATCCCTCCTGCCAGGGCGACTCTAGGCCAGCAGCAGCTTAAGTAGGTCTTACAAAGACTGACCTTTAACAAATTAATATCCATAAATACCAAAGACTGCAGTGTCAAAGAGCCACACAGAGGTGAGCCAGCACAGCACAGAAAAAAAGGGAAAAGCACACTGGATTAGTGTTCAATAAAGAGCTTCTGCACCACCCAAGCACCTGGCTGCTGGCACTGTCTCCCTCTGAGGTTCAGGGTTTCTGCTCAGCTCAACACTGGGGCAGGTCAGCACTTCCCTCTGTAGTTTGTCTCAGTCCATGTTCACCTGAGCCTACTTGACTGTATCTGAAGCACAGCAGGTTTCTCTCAGGAGGAATAAGTGTCCAACTCAGGGCTGACTCCAACAGGACCAGCACACAGCAGTGGATCAGCCCCAGCAGTCACTAATAACAGGTTCTTGTGTAGCTGCTGGATTGTGCCAGAAAAGGACTCTTATTGTAGGTCAGAACTATACCACATCTCTTCCAAAGGCAAGAAGTACTTTGAGACAATACCAAGGTTAGTGTGACCAGAGCTCAATGCAGGGTAGTATTATGTGAGCCACTGAGGCAGAAAACCTCAGTGCTGTGCCTGCAGTGACACATCTGTCTTTCTGTCTTCATTGCACATGATCAGGCGTCTGTTTCTTGTGTTTCAGGATCCTGATTGTAGCTGGATATGCTCCAGGTCAGAGCCAGGAAAGCAGCCTGAGGCCTCCCCTGCAGCCATAATCCTGCTCTAAGGCTGTGTGAAGTAAGGCTTGGCTTGGAAGTACACTCAGGGCTTGAAACCACCAGTCTTCACTGATAAGGCAGTTCTGGATTCAGGCAGTTTGAGTGCACAAAGCCACCAGCTGTCACCGTGTCCTCCCATCTCAGCTTCCCAAGTCCTTTTCCCAGGCAAAGGGGTTCAATCACCACAAACTGATTCCATCTTCCTCTTCACACACCCCAGGGATGGCCAAGTGCAGACACGAGGGAGGAGAATCCAGAAGTTACTTGAATGGAAGAACATGTGACTTCACTGGAATACATTCTGTTCACAGGAGGAAGATCCTTCTCTGTTCACCCACCAAAATTCACTGGACTCAGTCTGTCCTTTCCCCGTCAGAAGTTACTCCAAGTGTTACTTCCATGATACAGGAGTCCATCCCTTCAGGGATATGCAGACAGAAGGTTTCTTTCTCTCCAAAGTCATTAAAAAAAAAAGATACAAAGAACTGCTTCTGGCAGCAAAGAGGCATTTGAGACTTGGAAAAATCTGGAGTGCAGGACCCAAGTAGATGGGGAAGGAATCAGTCCTTGACCTAATAAATAGAGTAGAAGGAAGTCTTCAAGGTGGCCAGTAGCCCAAACAAAACCTGAAGTCCTGCAGGGAGCACAAGGAGCTTTAGTCCACCACACTCCATGGGGGCATCTCCTGGGATCCACTGCCACAGCTTCTCTGACACCTTTTGTTAGGCCCATGGACTATTTGGAATCCTGAAGTTCCTTTGCCTTCTTCAAAATCAGATGAACATCGGAGATAGGATAATCCTATGGCAAAGAAACAAAGGGATTTCAGTGACCACCCAGCACAGATTGCTTCACTGAAGCAGAGCAAACCTTGACAACAACATTCTCGGCCTATAATAACACACTACCACCTTCAGTTACTCCCCTAACAGCTACAGTTTCCTGTTTTGTAACTGATCAAACCTCAACACCCTTCAAGGAGGTTTGTTGTCGTTTTATTTTGTCCTCCAAGGGCACAGTAAGCTGGGCTGCCCCAGGGCTCTCTTCATGCCAGACAGCCTTATCAAAGCCCAAAGCAGGAACTGGCAGAACCTGAGACATCCAGCTGTGCAGTGCAGGCATTTCCAGCTTCAGGCTCTCACAAATCTTAGAACTAAACAAAACCCTCTGGCCAAAAAATTTAAGTGTTACATAGGGGTTTTTGCTCAAAATTATTCCATTTTTTTGCAAACCAAACAAACATTAGAAACCTCCAGTCTATGATAATTTCTCTGTAGGCTGAAATGGATGCACAAGCAAAAGATTTCCCCTCTCATTACTGAGTGTACTGCAGATCTTCCTGCATGCAGACATCAGAAGTGTGGTACTTCTCTTGAGCCAGGCATTCCCTCCTACGTTCTCACGTACCATCCTCCTCTCTCATAGCACTATTTTAAGACTTTTCGAACTGCTCCCTATGCCCACTATATTTAATCCTCACCTGTAGCAGCCTCATGTTCAGAGTGAAGTCTCCTTCCAGCAGCTGGTCCCGGATGAGCCTGAAAGATGGAAATTATTTCAGCTACTGTCGACTCTTTCCAGAGGAACTTTAAAAGCAGTGCCCTTATAGAGGTTTTGAAAACACTTTCACTACCCGTGTGAACAGTGACCTGTTCACCAGATGCTTTAATACACACCTACAGAAGACTCAGTGGATTTAGGAAAAGGAGGGAAAGAGGAGAACAGGAGGATTCCCCGTGTACTTACGTCAACATGGCACAACAGACGAGCAGGAGGAAGTCGAAGCGCTTGTCGTCGGCAAAGAGGGAGTCCCAGATGCGGATCACGTCTGGCAGCAGGAACTCTTGGGACAAGAGCAGCGTCAGCCAGCGGAAGGCAAAGAACTGAGGTTTGATGTTCTGCTCTTGCTGTCAGACAGGCACCAGGCAAAGAGTGAATATGTGCTCCTGGCCAGCTCCCTACAGGCAAGAGATGCACCCCATGTCTCCATCCCCGTCTCCTCCCTGCTCTAAGCTCCCAGCTCCTCCTGCAGCATCAGCAAATCCTCTGCCTCCTTTGGAGACTCTCCAGACTGATTTTCAGTGCCACCACACTCCACACCTACAGCAAAGCCAGAAGATCCTCCTCTGTCCATGGAGTAAAGGAAGCTTTTCTCCCTAACAGCACTATTTGTGTTAGCTCCTTAAACCTGCCAAAGAATTGCAAAGTTCCCATTTGAGCAACGTTTTATCTGCAAAGCTGCAGCCCTCCCCCACAGCAGAGCCACTGTTTGCCAGGATTTCCTCTTCTTCCCAGAAGCCCTGTATTTATCAAAGGTTTACTATTCAAAAAGAGAAACAAAGATGCAGCAGAGTTCACACTGATGGTGAGTAAAACATGCTGTAAGCACTTCCAGACTGAAGCTTTCCTGTTTTCTGATGTTAAATCCAAGGGACCATAAGTTTAAATCAAGGTCAAACAAGTTCAGGATCCTGCTGACATTCTCAAGGACCAGCTGCTGCATGGCCAAGACCATTTCCTGTCAGTCAAACATTAAGCAGTTTATTTTCTTCACACTGCATCAGCCACCAGCCAACTGTGGATCGTGTCACTGTGCTGACAACCCATCTTTTGGACTATAAAAGAAATATATCCTAATTTTTATAGATGGAAAAAGATCTCAGTGTGATTTGGTAAAGGCTGAAGCAAGAAGAACAGCTTTCCCTTCCAAATCCTCCTTGGATTTTCACACCAAGTTGACCGTAAGACTGAAGATGTTTGTAACAAAAGCTGCCTTTTACATGTTCTATGAAACTCCTGCAAACCCAAGGTACTCAGAGACCTTTGGATGAAGGAGAACTGTAAAACTGCCTGGGTGAGATTGTCCAGCTCTCTGGATTTCACTTTTCCTTTGGAATGATCTCCATGCAGTTTAACTCAGTGCTGTCAGGGCAGCCAGTGGCAATACAAGTGTGTGCATGGAGAGAAGGAATGTTTTTTGTTCTGCAACCTCAAATTCTGAACAACTCTACAGCAAACCCATGTTTTGCCTGATAACCACAAGAGAGTAAAGGCTCCAGCTCAACACAGGTGACCAAGGATCATGGCCAAGTCCCTTAGGACTCCCAGCTGGAAGCTGTGCAACAACCATTGTTTGCTTTCCGAGCCAGGCAGAGGAGGAAGCTTTGCTGTGTCAGCTCACCCTGGGCTCACTCCAAGGAGAGGTTGTTTCAGCTCACAGATGAGTCTCTATGCCCCAAAGGCAAAGCCTTCGTATCCCCTCTCTGTTCAAGCACAGTTTAACAAAACTGGCATTCACTGTTAAGCTCCACTCCTCCCATCCCACCCCAGACCCAGAGAAACACTTGGCTCCTCACCAGTTTCAAATAGAGCTCCACATCTTTCTCCTTTAGGGTGGAGTACACCTTCTCCATCTTGTAGGTGATACCACACTGAGAATCATCCAAGCTCTTGATGAAGTTGTCCCGAATTTCAGCCATTAGATTGGTAAAGCAGAAAAAGGTGTCTGCTTCAGCATGTTCTGGGGAAAGAAAGTCAAGATGTGGGGGAACAGAGGAAGCACCACTGGACAGAGGAACACAGCTTTAGAACTGTTCCTGCTCCATAATCTCATTGTTGTATCGGATTAAAGGAGTGGATCCCAGCAGATCTTGTCTTGCTTGGTCTGGTACAAAGCTCTACAACCTTTTTTTTCCTTCTTTTTTAACTAGAAACGTCTACAGAGCCCCTGCAGCTACACACCCTGTGTGCAACACAAAGTCTCCGTGACATCAGGTCACAAACCAGTTATCTGTGCCCAAGAACAGCATCTGCTCTCCCTGCCACCAGCACACACCCTCAGAGCTTCCACAAAGCAGAAGCAACAGGCAAAGTCCTCCCATTCTATTCTTTTCTTACCATGTATATAAAAGTATGAGCAAGCAAAAGCTTCTAAAGGAATTAAATGCAAGTTAGATCCAAGGACAACAAACAAAAACATCAAAAGTCCTCACCTCCCATGTCCTCACCACTCCCAGCCCCTTCAGCTCCTACCAATTTGCTTTGATCCTCAAAACTCCTCCTGCCATGCAGAGAACTCCCAGTACAACAGCTGTTCAGGCAGTTCAGAAGGGTCCCTCACCTTTCCACTCACTGTTCGGGTCTGTAGCAAAGGTGTAGTACAGAGGCCCCACGATCTCATTCATGCCCTGAACGTAGGCTATCCCAGGATTTAGCTTGGCATAGATGAACAGGATCCTCTCCACCACCTCCCAGTGAGCTTCGCAGCCGTTGGGCAGCACTTCGTACTCGCTCAGAGAACTGGGGGTGGTTTTAAGAGGGGAGCTCACCTGGAAAACAAGGCAAAACCCACAGCTGGATCAGGATAAACCAGCTGGCACAGACCACTGAGTACACATGTCAAGCTTGGCTTTAAACACACACAGATCCCCAACAGATTTGGGCAGTTTGTACCGAGAGAAAGGGGAAGCACAGAGGCAGTGGAGTCCAAGAACTGCTGTCCCTGAGGAATGAATCAGCCTGTGCAGCAACAGAGTTTCCCTGAATCATTGCACCACGTGATCCCACACAGCAAGGAACCACAGCAGTTCTACTTTGTCAGTAGTGTGAGGGAAGGTATTGATCTGTTGTAGTAGAAACCACCTTCCCCAACAGCACATGTGCTGTGACACTCAGGAAAGAGGGAAGGGACAACACACACTTCAGCAGATACCCAGCTCTGCTCCTAACTGCAGCTTTCTGAGCTCCAGCACTCGATGACTATGTAAACTCATAATAAATTCATGGTAAATTAACTCTTCAGTGTTTTGTTTCTATACAGGAGGGGACATGTCAACTTGCGACTCCAAAACCAAACCCTTAAAATTAAACACAGCTTTAAGGCCCTGCTGTCTGTCAGGCACATCGAGTGGTTCTACAACATGTTTAGTATCTGCTGGGGTATTTCCTTAATTTCACTGCCCAAGCAGAAAGAGAAAACAGCTGAAGGATCACCTTTCCCCTTCCCAGTTCCGAGGCCCTGCCCCGTGCCCCAGCACAGCCCCAGCCCAGGCTCACGTTGGTGACCCCGCTGCGGTTCCGCGCCACCGTCTGCGACTTGAGCGTGGTCTGTTCCACCCGCCGGCGCAGCGTCTCGAACTCGTTCTGGGGGTCCAGGATCAGGAGGCAGGGATAGTCCGTGGGGCGCTGGAAAAACGCCATGTCAGGGTACAGCCTCCTGGGATGGACACAGAAGGAAATCAGGCACGAGGAGGAAGGACGTGCCCCACGTCAAATGGGAGGCCTGGTTTAATATTAAACTTGGTTTTCAAAGTACAGTGTGTTACCAGAACCTCTTGGGTTCAGAAACTTGTGCCTCACACACCTGACATCTTTGTCTATCTGCAGAAGCACCTCGTTATCCTTGAAGTAAGTGTTCCATCGACTGTCTGGATTGGGATTGAGGGGCTAAAGGGAAAAACAGACAGAACAAGCGTGTTTCACAGGTATCAAAATCCCTTTTTGCTGTCCCTCTGCCATGAAGCACCAGCACAGTCCTAGCACATCAGGGTCATGTTTTTTCTCATATTTTCACTGCATTTTGACTTGTCTCAATGGTTTTGTTCCCAGGTATCCCATCTCACGTCAATGAGATTCCTGATTGCAGCTCCAACCCTGTACAATGGAGACGGTTTTTGGAGTTGGGGTAAGAATTACCCACCCACCCAGTACTTTGGTGTTCTGGTTATGAGCTACAAGTATCCCCTTCTATCTCACATATAAGAAGGCTGATTAAGCACCACCCCTCTGCCCAGGAAAAACAAAATACATATTTCATGAACAACTTGTCCTGTGTCTGACCAGGTTCCTAATATGATAAACTTAACTCCCCCTCCACACACATACCTTTCTCTCCACACCAAGATCCACACAAAGTTAACAACTAACCAAGAAAACAAAAGCAACATTCCAAGGGATTCAAAGATCACTGTGACCTGTCTGTGTGGTTTTACAGACACACCAGTTTTACACCACCAAGGCTCCAGGGAGCAGAAGGGCAGGTCATTGAGAGGAGTGAACATTCAGGGTGGTCATGGAGGCAGATGTATCATTTTACAGTCTTTTCTGATCAGTGACTCCATTCCCTCCTCCCACACAAACACTCTTAACAGCACTTTCAGAGAAGCAAAAAGCCAAGGGATGCAGGAAATAATTCATTAAAAAAAAAGGCCAGCAGCATTACTAGAAACAAGCGAGTCCCCTGCCTTCCAGGACACAGTTCAGCTTGACTTTCCTGCCTCTTTTCTATCCTCTGCTCGGATTAACTTGTTCTGAGTCCACTCAGGGACCTGACTTCCCAGGAGAGCTTCTCTCTTTCCCTGGGAGACCCACAGGAGCAGGGAGCCTGAAACTGCAGGAGCAGGGACATGCACAGCTGGAAACAGCCCTTTTCGGAGCTATTGGTGCTTTGCCAGTAATTCACTCCAAAGGCTCCCACGATACAAGTGCTGGCACCTGGGAACCTTCTCTCCTGCTGGCAAGGGCACAACAGTGGGAACAGAGCCAGGAGCAGTCCAGGGGTCCAGACTCCACAAAAACAGTTTAGAGCTGAGAGGAATTTTCTGCAGCACAAAGGCTTAACAACACTCACGTGATCTTCTAAGGTCACGTCTTCCCTTGAAACACCCAGGTTGGCTTTGGCAATCCCAGGCTGGATAATCATCTCCTTCAGGAACTGGGAATAGAGATCCCTTAAGGAAGAGAAGAGGAATTTGTAATAATTCATTAAAGGTGTAGGTGAGCTCACAGGCAGAGTTCTCTGACAGAACAGATTTCTCTGTCCCATCCTGCTCTTTCTGCTCAGCAGGAGTTCAGCTGAAGGGGTCAATCCACCAGACAGCTGAGAGAACAGCACATTCCACACAGGAACAATTTGTTTTATGAAGGTACTTAATTATTTAAGAACTATTCTCCTTCTCTGCAGACATCATTAGGAATAAAGGGACAAAGTACCAATGTCCTCACCTCTGTTTCTTCAGCAAAGAGCTCCATAAGGCTTTCTCTAAAGGGAGGTAGTTCAGGAGTATCTGTACAGGGGACAGAGCCACATGAATTAGTGTGAAATAAGCTGTTAAACTGTAGAATGAGCCAACCAAACACAGGGGTGAGAACTGGCTCTCTGAAAATACTGGGAGCTTTCTCCAGAAAACCAAGCACTTTGCCAGGAGTATTTCAGGGACTGGTTTCCAACAAAGACCTATTTGCAGGACTGATCAATAGACAACCCAACCAAAATGCTCAAAACTGAGGCTCTGCTCACGTGCAAAGTGCTGATCTCCCCGAATTCCTGCTGACTTCAAGTGGCTTTTAAAGCTCTGGATTGACCGACTGTTTACAATTTCAAGCACCCAAAAAACCCCACTACGTGCACTTCACCAACCCCAAGAAACAAAGGCACCTGGGGCAAAACCCACCTTCCAGCAGAGACAGCGCAGCCCACCATCGAAGGGGATTCCTGCGAACAGCAGGCAAAGAAACAGCCACGTTAGCCCGTCCTTGGCAGCGCTTTTGCTCCCCGAGGCTTCCCCAGGGGCGCAGCCGGGGTTGTCCAGGTGTGTCCCACGGGGAGACTGCACCTCCCCGGGGCCGTCGCCGAGCCAGAGCCCCCTGCCCAGCCCTCCCCCAGGGCACTCACCGCTGAAGCAGAGCTCGCGGAGCTTGGCCAGGGCCACCGTGGGTTCGCCGAGCACCTCCTGGAAGTCCGCGATCCTGAGGGGAGCGGAGCCGCGCGCGTCACTACGGGCTGGGAGGGGCACCGCCAGACCCCCAGAGATCCCGACCCCCCAGAACCGCGACTGCCCAGAGCCCCCCGGCAGGGAAGGGAGCCCAGCCCCAGCACGGACACAGACATGGGCACCGTCACCAACCTGCTCTGATGCAGCCGCGACATGGCGGCCCCCGCGCCCCCTCCCCGCGCGCCGGGAAAAAGCTCCGGCTGGAAACGGGGCCCGGGGGTGTAACGGGACCGGCCCCGCCCGTGACCCCGCCCCCCATCCCCCGCACCGGGGGCCGACCGAGAGTGAAACCCCGCCCACAACGCGTTAAGCTCCGCCTCACCCGCCTCAGGGCGCCTTTCCCTTGCGCTGACCCCGCCCCTCAGCGTGGGCGCGGCCTTAAGCCCCACCTCTGCCCGCCCTCCCTGAGCGCTCAGCCAAGCTCCACCCCGTCGGCGCCAAGCCCCGCCTCCTCCCTGCCTTTAGGCCCCTCCTTGCGCTCAAAATCCCGCCCCTCTCCTCTAAGTCCCGCCCACGCGCGGGCCGCTCTTGGCTCGCTAAGTCCCGCCCCCCCGTGTGTGTTTGGCTCTAGGCCCCGCCCCCTCCCGCTCAGGGCGCCCCAGGAGCCCCGTGGGCTCCGTCCGGCTCGGTGCCGGCTCTCCCCGCCTGGCCCTGCCCCGTCCCGACCCCCCGCGCCCCCCGGGGCTGGGGGAACACCCTGTGGGTCCCCCACAGGCACCAAGCGCCAGCAGGGCCTGCGGGTCCCCCCCAAGCACTGAGGGAACCCCGGTGCCAGTGTCAGCCGCGAGCGCGGCGCGCTGCGATGGTGCCCCTCTGTGAGGGGGGGGCGCGGTGGAACCCTCAGCGAGGGACACGCGGGGCTGCGCGGGCCCGGCCCCGGGGAGGCCTCTCCCTGCCCCACGGAGTGACGTCAGCGCCTTCGGCCGCGTGACGTCACGGAACGCGTGACGTCACGGTGGCGTGCCCATCCCCGGTGGGTCCCCCCGCAGCCCGGGCGTTCCGGCCGGGCCGGTGTTTCCGGGGAAGGCGGTGGCGGCGCTTCCGGCGCGGCGGGAGGAAGTGACGGCGAGTTTGTTGACAGCGGAGGCCGCGGCGGGGGGAGCGGGGCNCGCCGGGATCCTCCCCAGCCCGGCCCGAGGGCACCAAGCCCGCCCGCCCGGGCGGGGGGAGGATCCGCCGCCCCCGGCAGCGCCCCGCGGAGCCCCCCGGCGCTGCCCCATCCCCTCCGCGGGACTGCCGGGCCCGCGGCGGCAGCGCCGGTGCAGCCTCCAGGGTGACCTCTGGGTCTTGTCCCTGCTTGCGGCTGCTGCGAGCGCTCGCAGGGCTGTCAGAGCCCATCGCGGGCTGGCGAGCCCCCGCTGGGGGAGAGCCGTGAGCGGGGGCTCCCGGGTGTCCCCTTGGGAAGGTGACTTACGGGATGGAAATCCGTGATGTAATTCAGGGTGCCGAAGGAACGTCTTTGGTACGGGCAGCTACAAAGATCAACACATTCCCCGAGCTGTCTCATTTACTGTATCAGTCGTGGCAGGCTGACAAGTTTGTGAATTGCAGGCTATGCTGGGTTACAGAACAGTTCGATCTCCTCCTACTTCCCTTCGCAGGTGTGAGCAGGGATGGGGTTTCCCCACAGGAGATCCATGGCCCATCGATTAACACAGTCCCAGTGATTTGCAGCTGCAGGGCGCCAGCGAAAGTGACAGTGCACTTTCCCCTCGGAGCGTAACCTGTGCCAAACTCTGCATTTACATGACATTCGTTATTCTGGAGTCGCTGCAATCACTCAAGTCAGGGCACAGTGTTTGTCCTCTCCTTGGACGGGTCCCTGATGCTGGAAAAGTCAGCTTTGCCAATTATTTCTGTAGCAGCAGCGGCGTAAACGTTCTGTGGTTGGCGCGGAGCCAGGGTGAGTCAGGCTTGGCTCTGGGCACTGCCTGGAGAGAGGCTGGGAGAGAGGATCGCACTGGAGTCCAGGGAAGAGGATGTTGGCACCGGCAGCCCCAGGAGTGCCAGGGACTCACGTGCCAGTGCAGCCTGGAGTGCTGTCACCGTTCAGGTGCAGCCTGCAAATAGGCAATACTTGCAAAGAGACTGGTGGGACCTGGTGATGCATGGGGTGAGTGGAGCTGCCTGTGCTGTGGCTGGTTTTGGGCCTGTGGATGGTGGGAGGGGGCTGTGTGCCCATGGAAATGGCTTTTGTGTGCCCGCTCCTGCAGCTCTGAGGGACTCAATTCCTTCATGCACTGAGATGAAGGCAAATCTGTTAGAGAAATAAATATTGGCACTGTAGTTCTGGTCACTTTGCAGGTGGTGCTCTTGAATTTTCAGCATCTTTCACGTGTCTGTCTTTGACTCTTCCAAAGCTGGAAGAGTCACCAGGCAGCTTGTTGCCCATCCTTGGAAGGCATGGGTGGCTGTCACTGGGCAGCTTGATCCTGTGGAAAGCTGCTTGAGGATAACAATCAAATAAATGTTAGTCATTTGTCAGCATCTGCAGTTTGTTTCTTTGTATCACACAGCAGGGTTATAACTGGAGACAATATTGATCAGGGCAGCTACTGACACTTATTTCCCCCTCCCCCTGCTGACATGTCTAAGTATTGGGTCTAAGTGAGGAGGGAGAGCCCAGCTTGTGTGATGGCCTGGACAAAAGGTCACAGCAGCTGCTCCAGATATCCATAATAAATCACGAGGCTGAAAGCTTTTCTTTGGTCTTATTTCACTGGGGCAGCTTAACCACTCTTCTTTCTGGAGAACTTCTGTCTGGGATTGTGTTGGTGGATCACGGGGAGCTCAGAAGTTAAAGAGCAGCTGATTTCTCCATGGCTGGGATCAACTGGCTGCATTGTGCTGGTCTCAGCAGAGAGGGAACAGAGGCTGGGCAGAGCCACAGGAAGGCAGTCCTTGCCCTCTGATGCTCTGAGCTGCTTGGACAAGTCCCAAGCACTGGCCATTTCCAGCTGCACGTGACAATGGATTGTCAATGGGAATTTGTTTTCGAGTTCTCTGGCCATCCGTAGTAAACAGTGGAAGAACACTGGCAGCAGGGACCTCCTGTCTGATGGCACAGGGGAACTGGTAGGGACAGCAGAACGTGCTTCCCAACTGGTTCAGATCTTCCTGTTGATCTTGCCTTTCTGGAAGGATTCTCTCAGGCTTCAGGCAAAATCTGTGAGAGGGACTTGTTCTGGAGGTGAGGCTGATTCATCTCCAAAGCAGGAACAGGGCAGCTGCCATTTTCATGGTTGGGGCCACATGCACCTCAGAGGTCTCTGAGCTGTCACGGCACGATTGAGAAGTCACAGTTTTATGCTCTTGTGACCCCAGCTCAAGGCTCAGTGACACAGAAGGGTTATACCCTTAACATCCCGATTGGAGAGAGTTTAAAGTACAATTTTTGTGATTGCTGAGGTTTGGGGTTTGCTTTTTTGCTTGGAGAGGTTCTACCTTTTGAGCGAAAACCAGCTGAGAACCTGAGATCCCCCCCTGGAAAAGCTGCTAAATGTTGTAGGTCAGAACACAGAATAAGAATTAATGAAAGGCAGGAGGAAGTTAAAAAAGAGGTTTGAGTTGCAACTTGTGCTGCCTTCATGTTTGCTTGGAAATCCCTTCTGCAGAACAGGGAGGGATCAGAGGGAGCCTGGGCTGCCGGGCAGGCTCAGTCACAGCTGTGCTCCTGTCACCCATGGGGACCCTTTGGTGCCTGAATTTGAAGGGTTTCCTTGTCCACAGCCTTGACTGATCCTTTGTATGGGCATCATCACCCAGGTAGGGGCTGAACATCCTCTGAAAGGCAGGGAGGGAAGGTGCCTGATCCACCCCATTGCCCCTGGAGGCAGTGAGTAGGCCGAGGAAAGGGAGTTAAACTCTTCTGTCTTGTACTGATACTGCAGGAGTGGAGGAAAGGGAGAGCAGCAGAGGCTTTAGGGAGACACAGAGAAATGTCCTGATCTTTGCAGCTGCAGAATAAAGACCAGAAATGCAGTATGGTTGAGGACATTTTGCAACAACTTCCCCAGCAGTAGCTGCTCAGCTATGGCACAGAGAACAGCAACTGCCTCCACAGCACTGGTGTTCTTGCTGCCAGCAGGTGAGCGGGGGCTCCTAAGACATTGGTTCTACATCAAAAATAAACATTTCAACAATATTTTTGTGTCTGGTAATATTTAGAGAAGTTCACATTAGAATTGCTTCTAACCTGATTTGACCCTTTGAAAGTGAAACGTCATTGCTGGTGTTCAAGTTAACACTTCTGCTAAACACCTCAGGGCTTCAGTGAGCAAATCTTGATACCAGAGATGTCAAATTTTGCCAAACAAATAAACAGGGATATCTTCCCCCAGTTGAGGTGTCCAGCATGTGCATAAATGTTGCCTTACACTGCACTCAGAGGGATCCCAGGCCAGTCCATGTGTTTCCCTCTGGCTTCTGATCCAATTCACAGTCTAGTTCAAGGACTTTCGTGAAGCTTCTGCCTGGGCACTACAGGGAAACACTCAGCTCGAAAACGGAACTTGCCTTGGAATGGTGGCAAACAGAATTACAGGCAGGAGATACGGGGTCACCTGATCCCACTGGGGCCACACAGAGGATTATCCCGACAGCAAATGTTCTGCTGGTTTATCCAACCCACTCTGAAGGAAACCAGGCAATGTGGCTTCTGCCACTTCCCTTTCCAAGGGCCTTTGTCACCAGATAACGTGCAAGGAGGAAACATTTGCCTGTGCAGCCTCATTTCCAAACACGTTTCACATTAACTCATCCCTGGATGCTGGGATACCAAGGAATTACGGTCACACTGCCAGAGAGGCCAAACTGCTGCAGGTCTTTTTGAGGTCCGGGGCTGTAAACACAACTCCCAACATCCTGCTGGTCGGGACACTTGGATTTGTGCCGTTCTCAAAGCATCTCTTTTCCCCTCTGCTTCCAGCTGGCCTGATGTCCCTGTAAATCCATCCCGGAACTTCATCTGAGGAAGGGATCTCCTGAACCAAAAGCTTCCTCCTGCTCTTCCCCTTCCCATAACTTCCCCCAGGATGGCATCCGACAGCCCCGAGTCACTGATGGCCCTGTGCACCGACTTCTGCCTTCGCAACTTGGAGGGGACCCTCTGCTACCTCCTGGACAACGAAACGCTGCGGCTCCACCCCGACATCTTCCTGCCCAGTGAGATCTGTGACAGACTTGTCAACGAGTACGTTTTAGGCCTGGCTTTGGGAAGCTTTGCCTGGTTTGTGGCGCTGGGAGCTCAGGGAAAGAGGTGTATAGCTCTCCAGAAAGAATGAAAGGGGAAGAAATTATAGGGCTGTTTTTCCAGTTGATCCTCACCTTGCATTAACTTCAGGAGGAAGTGTTCCCAGGGTTATTGTAGTGCTGTATATCACTCTAATTTCTGTGGATATCACCCTTTCCAAGTTAGTCAGATAGAGCTGAACAAAGTCCTGTTAAAAGGGAAATCAAAAGGGTAAACCCAGAGTGAAACAGTCACTGCTTCACAGTCAGTAAGCAACAAAGGAGCCTTCCCATTTCTCACCACTGAAGCTTTACAGCTCCCTCTCCAAGCAGAGAGTGCAAAGTGCAAACAGATGTTAAATTTTAAAGCTGCTGCTCCAATAGCTTTACAAAGCAACCTGTTTCCAGGGATTGACATAATTTGGCTGTCACAGTCTCTCTTGGCTGAACTTGTGCCCCCAAAATCAGGCAGAGAACTCTGGCCAGCTAATTTTCTGAAAAAATTAGAAAAAAAAAAAATCAAATTACTAAGTTTAAACAGCTAGAGAAAAAATTCCTGGAGTCTGTGCTTGCCAGAATCCAGTTTGCTCACACAGAGAGCCTTGCCCGAGATTTCCCTAAGGATTAGCTCAGTGCCAGGAGAGGTAGTGGTCAGCCCCTCTACCCCAGAGGCTGAGCTGAGTGATCAGGAGGGGGTCAGTGTCACATTCCCATGTCACCAGTGCAGGTGCCAGAGCTGTAGTTGAGCCTCTGCCATGCTGTGCTAATGCCATTGCCCCACACAGGTACGTGGAGCTGGTGAAGACCGACAGCATCTTTGAACCCCATGAAAGCTTCTTCACCCTCTTCTCAGACCCACGGAGCACCAGGCTGGCTCGGATCCACCTGCGGGAACAGATCGTGCAGGACCAGGACCTGGAGGCCATCAGGAAGCAGGTGCTCTTGCACTGACAGCTGTCATGTCACAGCATTGCTGCCTGGGCACAGCTAGAATCCCAGACACACAAATTCCCAAGGCTCCATCCTTCACTTTGGGAATAACGTCAGCTTCTCCCTTCTCAGCTCCCAGAGCCACTGTAGGAAATGGGGTGGGGACACTGGTGATCTGTGGTCTCAGACTGGTGGTAGAGTGGTGACAGACACTGGTCTCAGGCTGTCCCAGTGGGAGATGTGGAGCAAACAGGGTGGGCACTTCACATGTGAAATATCTCTAACCTTGATTTCCCTTTTCCCAGGATCTTGTTGAGCTCTACCTGACTAACTGTGAGAAGCTGACAGCCAAGAGCCTGCAAACCTTGGTGAGCTTCAGCCACACACTGATCTCTCTGAGCCTCTTTGGCTGCTGCAATATCTTCTACGAGGAGGAGAACCCTGGGGGGTGTGAGGATGACTGTCTGGTGAACCCCACCCGCCAGGTCTTGGTCAAGGACTTTACCTTTGAAGGCTTCAGCCGCCTGCGCTTCCTGAACCTGGGCCGCCTGATCGAGGGGGTGAATGTGGAGACCCTGCTGCGGCCTCTGGCCTCCCTGGCAGCTCTGGATCTCTCTGGGATCCAGCTGAATGATGTGGGATTCCTTACCCAGTGGAAGGACACTCTGGTTTCTTTAGTGCTTTACAACATGGACCTTTCAGAGGAGCACATCCAAGTGATCGCACAGCTTCGCAAGCTCAGGTCAGATCTGTTCTTCCTTGTCTGTCCTTTTCCTGCTGATAGGAAAAGGTGTTTTAGGAATGATCTACTTGCCTGCTAACAGGGAGGCACCTCTGGGAACCTCAGCTGGGTTCAGGTTATAAACCTTCCTGTGAACAGGCTCACTCACTGACTCACTGCACATATCTGACACATGTAAAGCCAGCCTGAATTTTACTTGTAAAAAGACACCACTTAGCAGAAACACTTTCTTAGAAAAGCAAAAAATAACACCTTCACACCTCCAGAAAACCCTGCACACCCCCAAAAAAACCCAGCAAACCAGAACAACCACCACCCCCAACCAGACAAAACAGAAGAAGTGAATACCCAAGAGATGGCAAAAAAAAATTACTACAGATGTTTACACAGTGCTACACTGTGAAACTCAGTCCTCCAAACCATTCATCAAACAGGGATTTACAAAGTTTAAGCCTGGCTCTGTGATAAAACTAGGAAAAGCTCTGAGCTCAGGCTGTCTTCTGGCTGTGCTCCATTGGAGCCCACTGTACATGGATGGGGCAGCCAGGGGAACAAGCAGTGTCAACAAATGGGTGCTCCTGAGCTAAGAGTGTTGACAGTGAAACAACTTTCTGAACCAGAGCTGAGACAATTGCTATTCAAACCTCACAGTGGTATTGGGAAAAGAATCCAGGACTTCCCAAACCAGAGAGAAAGGCCTTACTATTCACAGGCAGGATGCTTTGCAATGGCTTTAGCATCATCTCCCTTGACTTCAGGCACATTAACATATACTCTGGAGTCCCAGGAAACATCCTGGATAACATTTTCTAAATCTAAGTACTTTAACTCCCAGTGACTTGCAATGAAACCTGGTCTGCAACAGGTTGAAGAAGCTGTTGTGAGTGGGATGTTGGGTCCAGTTTTAGGAAGTTTAGAAAAGTCTCTCTCAAGGATCTTAGCCCCTGCCCTGTAAGGGACCCCACCTGCACACCATGTGGGTCAGTTTGTCCCACCACTGCCATAGCAGCAGGATTTCCCCAAAGCTTAAGCATTTAAACACCTGAAGGAAATCAGGACAGAGTACTAGCCTGAGGAGGAAAAATGGGAAGCAGACAAAAACTTGTGTAACTTAATTTGCAAGATGAGGCAAGATACATTTCTGGGGATGCAAAGATCCTCTGGTGCATCTTAATCTCCAGGCAGAAATGCTCAGATGGCTGCTGCCATGGAGCTTGGGAAAGGCAGTTCCTGAGCCTGGAGCCATTTTCTTTGTGATGTGTGGCCAGATGATTCACTGTGCTCCATTCCAGGTAGACCTCTACCAGATATCTGTGTGCTTTGGTTACACACAGGGCCAGCAGCTGCTGCTGAAGCCTACAGAACCACATTCCTGTTCCTTGGGAAGGAAATAATAATAAATAATAATCACACTTGCTTGTCCTTTTCCTGTGGTAGAGAGGCAGAAGCCCCAGCTAATGCTTTCCAGGCTCTGAGATGCTCTCTGTCACCTGCAGGCACTTGGATATCTCCCGAGACCACCTGTCCAGTTATTACAAGTTCAAGCTGACCCGGCGGGTTCTGAACCTGTTTGTGGAGAACCTGGTGAACCTCAGCTCGCTCGACATCTCAGGGCACACCATGCTGGAGAACTGCACCATCCCCAGCATGGAGGAGAAGATGGGCCAGACAAGGTATGGGAACAGCAATTACTGAGGTCTGCTGGGATGGATAGATCCATGAAAGATGAGTTAAGAATAGCTCCCTCTTTTGAGTTCCCAAATTTTGTAGGTCTAATACTAAAAAGCAGGACACAAATCTTCCCAGTTTCCCCTGACAGTGAAGACTGGTGTGAGAATCAACTGCTGTTGCTGTATGCAACACATGTAAGGACTTGTAAGAGTAATAAAGAAATCATCCCATCTGCCTGCTGTACAGCTCTGAAGGATTTCAGTTCTTTTCCACACACATTCTCCCAGGGATCTCCTGCAGGATTATTTCTGAAGGACTCTAAAGCTCTATACATACTTTCTACACAGAACATTCTTAACCTCACTGAAATCCAGGCTCTTCTGAGACAGAACATTTATACACCGACTCAGTGTACTCATAGGAGGGCTGAATGTTTTAGCAACTTGGAGTCTAAAGGCCTGTTTTCAGATTTGACCTGGATACTGGGCAGATCAACCCTTGCAAATCCTGGTAGAGGCATAGCTAGAGGTTTGGTTTCCCAGCTCAGCCAAGAACTCTGCCCCCCTATGAAGCACTTACTGAACAGAAGCAAACAAGTGGGACAGTACTGGCTCCTTTTCACCAGAGTTGGTGAAAATGCACTGGCCCTTGGTCAATAAGGAACATGGCAGCAAAAGCAGTGTTCCTGCTTGCTCACAGAAGCAGATTTAGTCTATCAGATGATACGCAGTCCAGTTTGCAATTACTTTGGATCAGTGAAATCCACAGCCCTTTAAGAGGAAATGTTCACTCCAACTGGTGAATTTCCAGGACAGATTCTACCTGGAAAAGCTGCATTCTGTCTCGACTTCTTCTGCATGAATTCTTCTTGCTGCTGGTTCTATTCAACACATTCACCCTTCACTCAGGATCACCTGGGATGAACGTTTAGGGTTATGTTTAGGAGCAGCTGGCTGGTGGAAAGTGAAGTGCAGCAGTACAGAATGAATGGAGGGCTGACACCTGAAGAAACACGGTACCAACATGAGCAGTCTCTTGTTTTCTCCCCCCAGCATTGAGCCAGCAAAGAGCAGCATTGCTCCCTTCCGGGGTCTGAAACGGCCACTCCAGTTCCTGGGCCTTTTTGAAACGTCTCTCTGTCGCCTGACACATATTCCAGCCTACAAGGTAACAAGGCTGCAGGAATGTGGGCAGTGGGAGCTTGGTAGGAGTTGAAAGAACATGAAAATTACTGGCTGCCAGTAGAGGGGAGTTCTTTGGGTCTCAGTTGTGACAACTGAGCTCCGACCTTTCAGTACCTAGTTGATAATGCAGGAAATCTTCTTCCTCCTCCATAATTTCCTCCCTGACTGTTTTTGTTCCCCCCATGCCAGGTGAGTGGAGACAAGAATGAGGAGCAAGTCCTGAATGCCATCGAGGCTTACACGGAGCACCGGCCAGAGATCACCTCCCGCGCCATCAACCTCCTGTTCGACATCGCCCGCATCGAGCGCTGCAGCCAGCTGCTGAGAGCCCTCCAGGTGAGCCTTTGCCTCTCCCTCTCAAGGGAAATTCTGTAGTCCCAGTCTTTTTTTCACCTTGGGAAACCATTCTGGAGAAAGTTCCAGTAGGTGCGGTGGAACTGGTTTACCTTCATTTCATAAGCACGTTTCTGCAATGCCTGGGCCACATGTTCTTTGCTGGCATCTAACAGTCACTCCAAGGCTCCACAGCAAGTCAGTGGCACTGTTGTCTCTCCACAGCTGGTGATCACAGCCCTCAAGTGCCACAAGGATGACAAAAACATCCAGGTGACAGGCAGCGCGGCACTGTTCTACCTGACCAACTCCGAGTACCGCATGGAGCAGAGCGTGAAGCTGCGGCGCCAGGTCATCCAGGTGGTGCTGAACGGCATGGAGTCCTACCAGGAGGTCACAGTAAGAGCAGACCAGGCTCCTTCAGATCCCTTCTTTCCTTATCCTATCTCTTTAGCCTGGTGTCAGTGTTTGGGTCTCCTCAGGCTCCAGGGAATGAGTCAAGGCAGAGAAGTGATTGCCCAGATCTGCTCCTTGCCTTCACTCAGTGATGGGGATTACATGGAGGGTGTTGCTTATCCATGTGATAATCTCCAGAAAAAGGGGGAGAGAGTGGTGATAGCAAGACTCCTTTTTTTCCATGGATAGTGGTCAAAGACTGTGCATTGACTGTGGTGTCAAATGGGTGTAGGCATCAGGGATATCAAGTCAATGGGAAGAAACATCCCAAATCTCTGTACTGGAAGCCAGCTGAGCTTGCAGGCAGCGAGGAACTGGCTTGGAAAGCAGTGGGCCCTGGATAATTGTGTGGCTCTGTGAGACTGTAGTGACAGAGAGAGAGAGAAGAGGGTACTGACAGAGCATGGCTAAAGCACAGCACTAAATAAAAGGGTAATTGAAATTTTAGAAGTTGTAGTGAGGCAAGAAGATGGTTTCAGTACAAAGCTGAAAGGAAACATGAAGTGATGGTTTTGTAGGCACCTGGCCCAGCATTTGCTTCCTTTTGGCCCAGGTGCAGCGGAACTGCTGCCTGACACTGTGTAACTTCAGCATTCCGGAGGAGCTGGAGTTCCAGTACCGCCGGGTCAACGAGCTGCTGCTGAACATCCTCAACCAGAGCCGGCAGGATGAGTCCATCCAGCGCATCGCTGTGCACCTCTGCAACGCTCTGGTCTGCCAGGTGGACAACGACCACAAAGAAGCTGTGGGCAAGATGGGGTTTGTCATGGTTGGTATGGTCCCAGGGTGTCTGCTTACCCTTAACCCAGGCCAGCACAGTTCCCTTGCAGCTGTCCACCAAATGCATCCAAGTGATCCAGCCTCACAGTATCACAGGAGGGAACCAGTGTCCCAGTAGGTCTAACCCTTCCTGCAGCCCCCTTTACTTGCTTACCAGCACTGGAAGTCATGATCCCAGAGACAGGCTGGTTGGGAGGGCAGGGAGGCACTGTAACCTTATAGAGGTTATACCTCCTCACCACATCGTGTTATTTCCACAGCTGGTACCACCTTGTGACTCACTCCTCTTTCTCCCCAAGTTTGCATCACCTTCCCAACTCATGTCAACCCATATTCCTCATCTTTTCCAAGAGCTGTGGAGGCCAGTGCTCTAGTGCAGTTATGCCACATCCCAGACTTTGTCATACAGATCAAAACTGACTCAACCACAAACTCAACAGTTCAGGGACTGGCATAGTTCATCTCTGTAAATACCTGCAACTTTGAACATAACCCAGTCCCAGTGGTTTAAAGAAAGAGGTACCAAGTAGGTTCTCCACAAAGGATCAAAATTGAATATGCCTGAAAATTGGCCACTGCAGTACCACAGCAGTTAAGTTTTAGCTCTGTGATTTCTAAACTGTTTCTAACTCTTCCCCTTCCTTTGCCCACAGACAATGCTAAAGTTGATTCAGAAGAAGTTGGCTGATAAAACGGTGAGTGTTTCCCCCAAAAAACATATACATAGAGTATTTTCTCTTCAGTCTGACTTAGGCCTGGAGATCAGCCCAGAGTGCCAGCTCAGCTTCTCTAACAAACACAAGACATCTCAGCTGACGCTGCAGAATTTCTTGTCCCAGGCTGAGGGCTGGGGAATGTGACAGGAAGGCAAAAATATTAAACAAAGAAACCCACTTGCTGACAAGTTGAAAGTGAATAACAAGGTTTTCTTACCTCTGGAGTCATCTGGGGTGATGCCAGAGAGAAAACAAGTGGTTGGTCTCCATCAGGCTCCCACATTAGCAAAGCTCTGATTCTCTCCCTTCTTTGACTCTCTAGTGTGATCAGGTGATGGAGTTCTCCTGGAGCGCACTATGGAACATCACTGATGAGACCCCAGATAACTGTGAGATGTTCCTTAACTACAGCGGCATGAAACTGTTCTTGGAGTGCTTGAAAGTAAGTGTGATTGTCTCTGGGGAGAGGCTGACACGAGCAGTGGAGATTGGTGCCTGGGCAGGATCCCTGGCCCTGCTCTCTCCAAGCACTACTTCCTGCATTGCACAAACGGAAAGGCAAAAGTGTGTCTATGTTCTTCCTTCTCACATCCTTCCACTCAGCCAGTAGAACAGAGGAGCTCAACACATCTTCCTCTTTCTCCAGCTTTGCTCAGTTCCCTGAACAGTGAACAGAGGGCCCTGGTCTCAACTCTCTCACTTCCCATGAACCTTTAGCACATGAGATCCCATTTGGCTCCTGCTAAGGAACCATCCCCAACTTCCCAAAAATACTCAGCCTTTCTAGATGTGCTGTACAGCCTTTCCCCAGGGTTGCTTGTTCCTGGCATCACTGTGGCCCTACCTGTGTATAATCCTGTCCTTTGCTCATCCAGGAATTCCCAGAGAAACAGGAGCTGCACCGCAACATGCTGGGCCTCCTGGGCAACGTAGCAGAGGTGAAGGAGCTCCGCCCGCAGCTCATGACCTCCCAGTTCATCAGTGTGTTCAGGTGAGTGCCTGGCTCATCAGCTGGGCCTGGAGCTCTGCTCCTCCATCCTAAACCTTTGCTGCTTCAGCACCTCTAAGTGATCGTGTTTCCCTTGGCAGCAACCTGCTGGAGAGCAAAGCTGACGGGATTGAGGTGTCGTATAACGCCTGTGGAGTGCTCTCCCATATCATGTTTGATGGTCCAGAGGCTTGGGGGATCTGTGAGCCCCACCGAGAGGAAGTTGTGAAGAGGATGTGGGCAGCCATCCAGAGCTGGGATATCAACTCCAGGAGAAATATAAATTACAGGTGAGGAATAGGAAAAGTTTGGCCCACTCACCCAGGAGCCAGGGTTGTCACAGGAAGCCAACACCAGCAGAGAGAAAGGAAGAGATACAGCCCAGCATGGAGGCTGTGTTCAAAGTGAGGGAGGAACATCCTCAGGGATATTCTATAGTGAGGGTTTTACATCTTCCTTTGAAATATGTTAGACAAGGTGCTGAAATTAGACACCTTACCTGGCAATTCCTATGGGAGAAGTTTGGGAGCCCAAAAGAATTTCTCCTGCATGTTTCTGGTGAATTTGAGTAGCTCAGGAAACCCATGATGTGTCTGGGACTGCCTAAGCATCTTGCTCTGACACTGCTGTCCTTTGCAGCTCCTTAAGTCTGTTTGCTTCCCAAAGTCATGTGCTGTAGCTTTCACTCTCCAGGGCATATTTAGACACAGTTCCCAGAAATCCCTTCACACATCAATACAACTCCTGGGATCGGCCAAAACCCTTCCTGTAAGCGGGTATCAGGTACTCAGTATTCCCTTAGTCCTTGGCAGGGATCCAGAAATGGCATTCCAGTGCCTGTTCCACAGTATAGACACATTATTTTTGTCAGAAGAAACACAGCAACCCTTGCATGTGTGCAGCCAGCTTTGCCTGGGTATAGCCTCGCTTTATCCCCTCTACAGATTGATCAGTGCTGCTGGGTTTCAGCTGTTGTGAGGAAATGACTGATGGATGATGGAAATCAGTTTTTGGGCTCAGTTGCCCTCCTAGCAGTTATTTATCTGGGCAGTGTCTGTGCTGCACTGATGGGGCCTGTAATCCTGCCAGCACTGCCCTGGGACACAGACTTAGCCTTGGTGTCAGTGGATTTACTGCTGCAACATCTCTGAGCAGAGCTTTTATTGCTGTGAGTGGCAAAGGTGCTGAAAGAAGCTCCTCTCATATTTTTAACATCTTCTGTAATATTTCTGTGCAGGTCATTTGAACCAATCCTCCGACTTCTTCCACAAGGAATCTCCCCAGTCAGCCAGCACTGGGCCACCTGGGCACTCTACAACCTGGTCTCTGTCTACCGTAAGTTCCCTTTCTGAGATCACATCCCTTGCACTGTAGAACTTGAGGGGGCGGCTCTGAGGCTGTCAGCAGAAAAAGTCTTCCCAGTTAAGCCATGTAGGGAGAGAAAACCTTTTTTGAATGATGCAGGAGTGTCCAGGCAGCACAGTCAAACAAAAACAAGGAGACGTGGTGTGTAGGAAATTCCTTCATTGTTTTGATCCTTCTCCTTGCCCTCCTGCCACTCTTTGTACTCATCTTGTGAGGGCTCACAAGGACCTGTTTGTTCATTCTTTTCTCTGCAGCTGACAAGTACTGCCCACTGCTGATCAAAGAAGGTGGGATCCCCCTCCTGAAGGACATGATCAAAATGGCCTCAGCACGGCAAGAGACCAAGGAAATGGCCCGGTAGGACACCAAAGCACTGTCACAAACATCCAGTTTAGCTTTAGTTTTTATTCTTCCACATCAAGTGAGGCTGCCAGAGCAAGGCCTACATTGATGTGTCCAAGGGATGTGAAGTGAACACAGGAAAAGTAAGCTGAAGACAGGAGACTAGAGGTGTTCAGAGGTGGGCAATGCACACAGATCATTGCCAAGGAAATTGGTTACAGAGTTGGCTTGTTGACCAAGGGAGCCACATGACTAATTGCAGCTCTTAGGCCAATAGTCTCCAGTCATCACTGTCCCCACACTTATGTGGGCTCCCTGTCTCCAGAGTCATACTGGTCTGTCACTAAAACTACTGACTGCACAGTTAAAATGGGAGCATTTTTCAAAAGGTAGAGACAGTTTATCACCTTTGTGAGCTTCCCCAGTTATGTGACCTTCTTTTGGAGTCATCCTTTCAGGGTTTTAAAAGCCAGCTGCAGTCTCTGGTCACTGGCAGAGCAAGAGCTGTAATTTCATACCTGCAGGATGAATATGAGGTAGGGATGGGCTGGGAACACGTACCTGGTGGGTGGGCAGCTGGTGTTCCCACAGCTGAAGGGTCACTAAGTGCTGGAGGGGACTGGAGCCTGCAGAAGACAGTTACACACAGTGTGTGTTTATGGCACAGGTGACAGCACAGTGAACGACAGACATTTGTGTGCACGTGTTTCCTGCTGTGATTCAAAGGTGTCTGAGGATTTGGATATGGGGTGGTGAGTGAATAGTCACACATGGATCTGGATGTGCACTACTGTGACTTGACGTTGCAGGCTGGGAGCTCTAAGCTGCTGTTGTGGAGTTTACTGGTTTTGACACAAACAGGATAAAGTTACATAGAGATAACTGTGGGACAATTCTTACCTTACTGTCTCACAACTGGGTGCAATAAGCTTTACACTAAACCCTCTCTCCTTGTCCTTGTTTTATCCATAGGAAAGTTATAGAGCACTGCAGTAACTTTAAGGAGGAGAACATGGACACTTCCAGATAGAGGCACTCACCCAATGCCTCTTGCCAGCACTGTATCCAGCTTCTCTCTAACTCACTGTACATAGGGAGGACTCTTTCTTACCAACTCGCCCGTTGGAAGGAAACTTTATGTGTGTGTGTGAGACCCTCAGTAGATGAAGGTGAACAGAGGAGGGGGGAGGGACTTTTTGCACAACAAAATGCTTTCCTTAACTTAGTGGACTTTTTTTGTTATGAAGTTTCAGGTTGAAGTTCCGTGTGTATGATTTCTGTATAAAAAGAAAACAAAAAGACAACTACATTATGTATCTTTTAACCTTTTTGTTTTAGACCACACAGAGAGCCTCAAATGACCGTGAGCTTGAAGACCTAGTTGTGTGATCACTAGTGTGACATGTTTCTTTCCTACTTTTTAGAGAATTCCCTTTTGCTGTACTGCATGAGGTCCTGTAATGCCTGCAAGAACACCAGTCCTGAATCAGCACTGGCTGCTCAGTGGGGCTACAGGCAGGGATGAGTTATTTATTTGGTCAGAGAGGTTGGCGGACACAATACCAGAGAGACAGACCAAAAGAACTGACCTTTTAGTGATATTTATAAATGGAGAAAATTGGGAAGAAAGATCTTTTAAGTTAATTCACTCCCTTAAGGGTTTTTATAGAAGACTCACATTAATGGAAGCACTGCTAACTGTATGTAGGTCATCCAGAAGTAAGACATTCCCAGGGAAGTCAAGAGGTCTGTTTTGTCCTCCCCATTGTCAGTACAGTGGGATCTGCCAGCCCACCCACCCTCATAAGGTCAGGGATGACCAGTAAAACCAGTTACACGTTCTTGGCTACGAAGAGCTTTTTCTCTCAAAGGGAGCCTGTGCAACAAAGCACCAGGTTTGTTCACAAAGGGCTACACCTCTTCATTCCAGACCTTCACCATCTCTTAGTTGTGTTTCTTTTGTGGGGAAGGGCTACAAAGCCAGAGTATTTCCCTCTGCATAATAAACTCTCCCAGGCCCTGGTCCAGAGCCATTGTACCCCTCATTCAAGTCCCAGGAATGGCCTGGAGCTGCTCTGCTCTTCCTCAGTCTGCGTCAGCACGAGCTGTGCTCAGTGGCACAGTAATCCCCTGTTACAGGACTCTGACTGCAGCACAACTGCTGGAATTGGAGGTGCTAAAGTCCTCTCCTGAGAGTGGGGAGTCTCCATGCACCCTTTGGAGGGCAATCCCATGAAATAGCCCCTCTTGTTCCACCCTATTCTCGGAAGCAGAGAAGGCCTTACTCTGGTCTGACTCCAGCAGCACTTCCCAGTGCAGCCCCACTCCCATCAGCAGCTTTACTGCAGTTTGTGATGCAGGTGAGAGGAGAGTCCCACCCAGCTGCTCTTCACTTGTAACACTCCAGACCTGTAAGGGCTCCAGAAGCTGAAGGTTTCCCAGCCAGACACTCAAAGCACAGTGTGCAGCTCATGCTTAGAGCCCACTGCTTACCACAGCTCTCTGACAAGTCACAAATCTTCCCTTGGAAGGGACTTAGAAAAGACTTAATGCCTGCTAGCAGGAGAGGAGCCCACAGCCACGTGAGGTGGGACATTTCAGGCCTCTGAGCACAGTAACTCGCTGCTCTCTCCCCTTGGACACGTTGCTCTCAGATTTGACTCGCTGCTATGAGGTTCTGCTAATGCTCAGAGTTCATGTTGTCCTTGTGAGCACGTTAGAGACAGATCCTTGATCCACAAACTGACACTTTAACTGACAGAACACAGCTGCCTGGACAGGTTTACTTTTTCTGCCAATATGGTGTTATTCAATGTCTTTTTTTTTTTCTTTTTAACCATATGTCATTTGTTTTGGTATTGTGAGATCTGTACTTTTTTCTTTTAAGTATTTTTCAAACTTATATATATTTTTGTGTCACTTTCAAATTGTTTTCGTAAGATTTGCAAAACTTGACGAATTATACTTTTTTGCAGTTGTTTAAAATGTATTTTTCTCTCTCTTATTCCTGTTCCCCAAGATTTTGTGTCTCTAAAGCTTTGAGATGGGGAAGCTTATTTCAAGATCTGTTTTCTGTGTAACATTTGCTGATCTTCCTTCTAGATGTAAAACTAAGTGGGGCTGCAAACATTGCCAGGCAGCCTTGGTGTGTTAGGGGAGTCAGGTTTTGCTCTTTAATTCCATTTTGTGCTGCTGTCCTGAAGTTGTTTCACTTGACAGTGCTGCCCACCAGGTTTGCTTCCTTCCCAATGCCCATGTAGTGAAAGCTCCTGCCACTAAAATCTTGAATCACCTGACAAAAAGCACTGAGGATTCTGACTGTGTTGGCAAGGAGGGAGTGGAGCAGAAGGGGACACATCACAGGGGGAGAGGTATCAAAAACCCTTGTCCCCAGAATGCAGCTGCCACCCTGGGGAGACAGTGGAATCCCCATCTCAGCTGGAGCAGAGCTCAGCCTTGCATTGCAATGGGAGCCAAGCAGTCAGGCTTTTCTCTGAGATTTTGGCACAACGACATCAAGGCTAATGAACAACCAGTGACTTGGTTCCACCTGCCTCAAGACCCCAAAGGTTTGGGTTTTCCAAACCAGTGCCCCCCCAAGTTCAGCTGTTACTGGGGTCTCACCTGCTGCATCCCAAACTAACAAGCTCCAAGCTGCACCAAAGCTTTGTTTCCTCCTGTAAACCTCTGTCCTCACTGCTCACAGCCCCTCAGCAAGCTGTGCCTGAACCAGGACGAAAAGATTTTAAATTCCCAACAACAAGGAGATTAATGGAGTCAGGCCAGGCTGCCAGAAAAGCTCAATCTGAGCTGAAATCTGTCACTGATCCCAGGGGAAGGGGGAACTACAACTGGGCAATTACAGCTACACATCAGACTTTGAGTCAGGCCACAGCAACATAAATTCCTGAGACAGCACATGAAAAGAAGTACCATCCCTGTTAGTCACATGAGCTTTGCCTACAAGCTTCCATGTCTTCAAGCCAAGAATTTGTGAGCTGAAAAATAACATTTCCCCTTCAGTAAGGAGCAAAAGAGAGAAAGGTATCCTCTGAACACCTGAGCAGAATCCAGGAATTCTGTAATTGGAAATCTGAAATGAGTTTGTACCACAGTTTCCCTAACTGAAAAACAGGTGTGACCTGAAAGCACTTCTTGGAGAAAAAGTTAATTGCTGCCATAGATCCAGAGCTGAGGACGGAGCAGGAGAGCTGCCTGTAGATATCATATCAATGTTCTGCGAGAAGGGCAGGGCAAAGTGGCTGATTTTTTTGTGAAGGTCTAATGTAAAAGGGGAAGTGAGATACCCTGAAATGCTTGCCTGTTCCAGGGAAGCCTCTCGGGCCTTCCAGCCTTGCTGGATCAAAGGAATGAACCAGGAGACTTTAACTCCACACAGAATGATAGAACCAATCACCAACCCTGCTCAGAAAACCAGAACAGGGTTGTCACCAGAACTATCAAGTGAAAACCCAGCTGGAGAGAAGTTAATGATGAGTAAACATATGGCAGAGGTGCTCCTTGTGCTCAGCAGCTGTTGGCCCATCCAGACTCTTCTTCATGATTTCACTACATTTCCTTTACCATTGCAAAGCTTGGCAAGCAGAGCACGAACACAACTCAGTAGCTCCCTGCAGAGACTGTGCCAACAAAGGATCCCTCTGCCTGGACTGTGTAGTTTCCTCCCTGGCTGGAGGCTGCCCTGTCCTTCAGTGGCCCGTGGCTCAGCAGGCAGTGCTGGGCAACTTCCCAGAAGTGCTTCCATTTTACAAGATCTGTGGGAGGAGTTGCTTGTAAGGACTGGCATCTCCTTGTATGATGCTTAACACCCAGCAGCACCAGACTTTCTCATCTAGACCAAACCAGGAAAGTTTAGCACTGATACTTGTGGCAATCAGAGCACTGCAGATAATTCATCTGCACCATGGCTTCCGTTTCCCTGCACCTTCCTACTGAAATGTTTCTCTTCAGCACTGAATCCTACCCAGCTTGTCACCTTGGCTGGGCTGCTGCTGCTGTCACTGGTCTCTGCAAAGGGTGAGTGGGAAGAAAAGTCTTGGAGCTGTGAGCTGAGTCCCTCTCATCACCTGAAGAAGGCAATTAATTACCAGGGACATGAGATCCAGCGGCACTGCAGTCAGGCACTATCCATAGAAAAGACATTTCCTTAAGACTGTTCAGGGAGGAGCCTGCCACAGCTCAGGTATCAGAGGGCAGCTTGTGCTAGAAAAAGAGAATTAAAAGTAGGGAAACAGCTGGTCTCCACGACAACCATGTGCCTGAAGCACAGAGGGCAATAGCCTTCAGGGATGGATGAAAAGGAACATGGGGGCTGGAGGAGAAGACAGCACTTAAATAAGAGTTGAGGGAGATTTCCTGCTGAACTGAAACACTTCTGCTTTAGCAGACTTTGTTTTGATTTCATATGCTTGTCACTGATTCTCTCTGTAACTCTTTTCTTGTTTTTAAAGAAGTTTTTAAGCTAACCAAATATGTATTTCCTTGTTTTGCTGAAAGAAAATACCCTCCGTTATAACGAGTGTCTGCTTTTACTCTGTCCATGGACCTGCCTGATGTGGTCAATGTCTTCAAATGTTTGTACATGGTGAAACCCAGCAAAAAAATCCAAATGCACAATTGCTGCTTCCTTACAATTCTGAATGAATTAACTTTTCTGTTGTATCCATTGGATACCCGCTGTGTATTAAACCTAGTGCTCAAGAGTGTCTTCTTCCTTTGGTCTGTGGATGTGGTTTATTTAGGTACATTACTGGGCCATTTGCTGTCAAATATTTCATTACAAATGAAAGAAACTGCCATGTGTTGATGGTGCAGTTCAGTGGCTTTGCCTTTCATCACTCCAAGGGATACAATACTGTTTGTCAACAGAAAAGAGATGTGGAGGAAGAGAGTATTGTTAGGAAATTGTGTGAGAGGAGAATAAAAAAAGCAGGACAATATTTGATTGCTCTGAGCTCCGTAACAGATCTGCAGCTCACTCTCCACAGCCCAGGCTTTGTAAGTGGGCAGAAGCTGAGCACTTAAGAAAAGCCTCTGGCTTAAGCCACTCAATCTGCTTTAAGGCCAGCGTGACTTTTTTAAGACCCTGGTCCTGCAAGGGCTTAACTGCTGGTTAATTCAGTGGTCATTGTGGAGTCTCTAAAGGATCAGAGTCGGGGTGAACGGAGTGGGAGAAGGAATCATGTGAAACTAAACTGCCTCTGAAAGTGTGCCCTATTGTGAGAGGACAGAGAGATACCTTAGGCTTCCAGCAGCACGGAATTCCTAACTGGAATGCCATAAGAACCTAGATTCTCCACTCAGAAACTTGTTGGTAGGGACTTCCTGTAACTGAGCCTAATTTCAACCATTCACTGAGGCTGAAACCCTTGAGACAGAGATGAGCTCTGATCTTTGCCAGACAGGTTTCACAGCTGAAGGAGAAGATAAAAAGAGTAACTTGCACCAAATTATTTTAATCACTGCTTAAGAGAGATTACTCTAGAACATCAAAATGTTTTTACTTTCAAGTGGATAATGTTGTTACTACTCACATTGCCTTCATGAAGCTTTAACAGTTACACCTCTCTGCAAGGAAGGAAAGATACTACCCACCTTTTTTTAAGCACTAGTACAGTCTGTGAGGTGTCTGAGGGGTGATAGCTGTAGGTTTTGCATTTACCTACAATTAAAAAAAAATTAAAGCAAAAGGGTTTGAATGACTGTTGAAAATTTTGTCTCCAATTTTTGTCAACATTTCAACCCAGCTGTCTCAGGTAGACCATTTAAGTGACCCACCCTGCCAGGTGCTTTCCTGGAATCAGCAGGCCACTGACTCACTTTAAGAGACCAAAATAATGATTTTATGGGCAAGCAATATAAAGGAATCAGACACTTTTAAGGTGCTGGAGGGTAAATTTAGAAAGAATAAGATTTTTTTTTTCCAAATTTTTAATGAGAAGTAAGGTAACAAAACCAGCAAGGTTTATTTATGTTAAAACTGAAAATAGTGTAAAGAGAAAACACTGATTTTGGAACTATTACAGGTCTATGATGAGATTCATCTCCCCGAAAAAGACAGATACTCCAAAGGTAAATATGTACATCTAAGCTATAGTCACCTCAGCTTTTTCATTGTTAGCAAGAGACGTCTGGAGTGCAATTCAACTGCTTTTAGATTTCAGGTGAGAAGGGCCGTTCTCTAAACGCACTACTTCCCTCTGCGGGCAGTCCAACGCCCTCGCTCAGCCAGGGGCCTCTTCAGTGCAGAACACCCCCGGCCAGACCACATCCACATCATCTGTCGGGCATTCTCCAGGCTCCATTTGGTTCATGGGGCCGTGTAACCGCGGCCTCTGCCTCTTCCCGGGGGATGGAAATGAACACATGGAATAACCACATTGGCAAGACCGGAGTTAACGGAGTGCAGCACCTTGGGAACCACCTCGGGCAGCCTTCGAACGGCACCCACTGCCTGCCCCATCTCTGCCAGACCCTTCCATGGCTCCCAGGCCCTTCCATCACTCTGCACACCCAGCAGTGTCTGCCCTGGAGGTGCCGAGCACTGTGCCCAGCCCTGCGCTCCCCACACCCGCTGGCACAGCCCGGCAGCGCCAGCGAGAGCCCGGGCTCGGCGCGGGAAGGGGCTCAGGGAAAACACCGAATCCGAGGTGGAAGGGACCTCTGGAGATCATCCAGTCCAACACCTTCCTCGGGGAAAGGCGCCGGGGCGCTGGGCCGGCTTGCAGGGCACAACACGGGCGGTGTGTGTGGGAGGAAGGACCCGCGGCTGCAGCGGGAAAAAAACAGGAGTAGTGGGGAGGAATGAGAGCCCGGTTCCACGGGGCAGCGGAGCCTGAGCACAATGGAACCCGCGACCAGCAGCGAAGTGAGTCCCGTGTCCCCGCGGAGCCCCCGCCCGCCGGGCCGCCCTGGCCCCGCCTCGGGGCGCTGCCCCTGCCCCGTCCAGCCCTGCCCCCGTCCCCTCCGGACCCGCCCGGTCCCTTCCGGGCCGGCGGAGCCCCGGGGCAGCCCCGGTGCCTCCATGGGGCCCGGCGGGTGCTGGGTGCGGGCGGCACACACGGCCCTCAGCGCGGCCCTGACGCTCGGGCTCCTCCTGCACCGCACGGGTGAGGCGGGGCCGGGCCGGGGCCGCTCCGCCCCAGGGGACGGGGATCGGTGCGGGGCTGTGCGGGCCCTGCGCCCCGCCACGGCCCGGGAGTGCCCCCAGGGCAGGGGAGGGTGTGGGGAGCCCCTTCTCAGCCTCTCCCCGCTCACACCCCTCCGCCCCGTTTCTCCCCGTAGGGTGCGGGATCCCTTTGCTAAGGCCAGAGGGAAACATCCCGGACGCTTCACAAGGAGCTGCTGCTCTTTCTTTTTTGGGTACCTTTCAGATCTCCGCGAGCAACAGGAGCGCGGGGAGCTGCTGCAGCCGCTCATCTTCGTCCTGCTGGTTCTGTGCTCCGTCCTGCTGTACTTCAAGGTGTCTCTCATGGATCCGGGTTTTGTTAAGCCTGAAGAGGAAGCAAAGGTAAATCCCTTCATAAATGAACAAAGTGGTGAGGCTATAAAGTCCACAGGCTTCTCTTCTTTTTCCATTCTGCAAGATAAGAACAGCATGAAATAGTTTCTGTTGTGCTGGCACGAAGGAAACACACATAGACCATTGGAGATGAGACCAGAGTGCCTCACATTCGTATTCTATAACAACAGAAATAAGGTTCAGACTTTAAATGTGCCATTCACATAGCACTGACCTTGTGCTATTTGAGCCCAAGTCCTCTCTTCCAGCAAAGGCTGCAGTGCCCTGTGCAATGTATACATGACCTGTTTTATTCTAACTGCTGCTAAGCGGTACAAGTGCACAAAAACCTAAACTGAAGGGCAGGCTTGGCAGACAGTGCTTGCTGCAGCCCTGTTTATTGAACTGTGTATGGATTTGTTGCTCTCTCAGAGGACATGCACACAAACAAGTTACAGTGAGATAAATGGAGATGCAAAGTTCCAGTAACTGATAGTCTGCCCGAGGTTCACTGCCCTCCAGACTGTGCGGGACAAAAGCATGATCAATCTTGGTCCTCCATCATTAATGTGAGTGGGGCTGTGGATGAATAAGTAGCACTGCTTATACTGAAAAGACATCATTACCGTGTTTGGAAGTGAAATCTTGTTTTTGTCCCAAAGTGTGTCTTGTCCACAGTTATTTCTGCCTCTGTGCAAACATTCTTTGCACGGTTACAGGAGCCTGTTCTCTCTCGCCGTACCACAACTGCAGCTTCTCTAGGAATTCTAAGGAATTCTCTTGTTCAACTTTCCTAATGATAGAGATAACCAGCACAGTGTAACTGCTAAATAAAAGGATGCTATAAGACAGCTCATACCAAGACAGGACCACACAAACCTCCCTCTGTCTTTTTTGCAGGCAGGGGAGGCTGAAGGACAAAGCCTGGTGATCCCCCAGGCTACGGGTGAAGTGAAGCTGCGGCGCTGTGGTTACTGCCTGGTGAAGGTGGGCATCCAGAACACACTGGAACAGGATGGGATGAGTGCCTTGACAGTTCAGCTGCTGTTGGTGGTGTTTTTCTGCTCCATCAGTGCTGCTCAGAGGAGGCTGGGCAGATTGTGTAGCTACACATGTAGTAGTGATGGACACTGGCACACAGGCCAGTTTTCCAAGGTTGAAACAAGTTCCTGCTGGCTTGTAGGAACAAGGATCTTCCTTTGCCATGGAAAAATTGTATTCTGCATTCTTACTGTCATGTCAACCAGTGTCAAGAAGGTTATTTTGAACATACCTTGATAGTCAGAAGGGCAGTTGAACGTGCCCTGTGTGAATTGATCATCACTGAGAGCTTGTTTGGAGGCCTTAAAACAACAGAACATTGACCTGGATGGTAAAAGACAGCATGAAGGAGAAATTAGAGCAATTTAATTAGCTCTTGAAACAGTTTGCCTAAAGCCTGTTTTCAGAGTGATCCTTATCAGTTTAATAAAATTAAGCATTATCCCAGCTTCCATAAATTCCTAAAGAATATCTACCAGGAGAAATGAGCTTATTGCAGGAGGAAAAGCTGGCAAAGCATTTCTATGCTTCAGGGCACAAATCCTAGGAATCACTACTTTTCTCAGCCAGGTCTTTCATCTTTTCTGTTCCTGGTATTTGAGCTGCTTTCCTGTGCAAGTGTCTTGTACTCACACAGAAGCAGAGACACTTCCCTCCTCTGTGCATCCCTTAAAAACATCCCATCCCTGCCTACTCTATTCAACAGCAGTGGTCCCAGTTTCTCACCTCAATAGTCTGGTCGTGCTTTCCTGAATGGACTCATTGGCTCTGTCTCCCTCCGTGGCACACTGGACTGACTTCCTATAAATATGTAGATAAGATGTGTTGATAGAAGTAATGTGGGAGAGTCACTTAGTCTGAATCCCACTCATTTGGATCTGTACCAAGGGAATCATGACTCCCTTGAGCTGTTCTTAGCAATGCTGATGTGCTGTTGTCTCACCCTGGAGTGCTTTAGGAACAGAACTGCTGTGGAAGGAAGAGTTTTGCGTGATGTTCTGTTCTACCAAGCAGGGAGTGGGACAGCACTGGACTACTGCCAGTGGGTTTTTTTCTGATTGATTGTCTCTGTTTTGCAGCAGCCCATGAGGGCCAGGCACTGCCAGCTGTGCCAGCACTGCGTGCGGCGCTACGACCACCACTGCCCCTGGATTGAGAACTGTGTGGGAGAAAGGAACCACCCCCTCTTCATAGCCTACCTGAGTGTGCAGCTTGTGGTTCTGCTGTGGGGAGGCCACGTTGCTTGGTAAGGGTGGGAGGTGGTGTTTGGACCTCTGAGAGGGCTGAAAGTTTTGGTGCTCCTTGAGGCCCATGGAAGGGTTGGTGTAGAACATTGGATCGGCTTTGGATCTTCATCATCTTTTGCATCCTGAAGCCCCCTAATCTTGAGCAGAATCTGATAATTTAGGTTTCATTGTTCATTTTGCTTCAGTTACTGATCTTTGGTTACAAAACCAAGTGCTAGAAACTCCATCAGGGTTCCAGCTGTTCAGGAGAGGAGTTAACTCAAGGCGATTGTCTCTCAGCTGTCAGGGGAACCAGCATTTCTAAACTTCTTAGATTCCAATCCCTACAGGTGTAGTCTCTCAGGACTTTACAGTATATTAACTCTGTGTAGTAGAGGATTATCAGCAGCTCACTAGTTATAAATCAAATGTTCCATCAGGTTTATGGAACTAGTTCTGCTCCTTTAACCGCAGATTTATTTCTCTTTGAATTGAAAGGTCAGGCCTCTACTTTCAACAGTCCTGGAAATGGCTGCAGCACAACATTTTCCTCCTCCTGTCCTTCTTCCTGATAGTCATATTCACCATTGTGGTCCTGCTGCTTCTTGTTTCCCACTTGTACCTCATCTCCTGCAACACCACGACCTGGGAGTTCATGTCCTACCACCGCATCTCCTACCTGCGCCACTCCAAGCTGGAGAATCCCTTTGACCAGGGGATAATCCTCAACCTCTGGAGATTCTTCTGCTCACGCCACCTCACTGCATGGGAGCAAATCTATTTTCACAGGAACAGTGAGCCTGTCTAGTCCCAGGAGTACCAACACACCTGCAGGTTGCAGGGCAGAGCTTTGCTCATGCAATTGCTGCTGCTTCCGTGCACTGAACTTTAACACATCATGGACTGTGCAACCTGCTCATCCTGCAAAGTACATTTCAGGGATAGCCAGGGTTATTTTTTATATACAAATAACACTATTAAAGATGAGACACTGGGTCTGGGAAGGCCAAGGCCAGCAGAGCTGATTTCTGGTCTGCACAAAGGTATCTCTCTAAATTTACTTCCTTTTCTTAACTGCGTCCATATCTCCTGAAGAATTCTATTCCCTGAGGTCTCCCCCTCCTTTTGCTGCTAGGGGAAAGCAGCAATTACAGACAAAACCAGCCAGGATCAATATAATTCCTGTGGTCTTTCTTCAGTGCCTAGTTCTGACTGTGAGAACTGCAGTGCCTTTTGTCAGTAGTATTGGGCATGGAACAGAAATACTTGAGTAAATATTTAGACAGTCAAAAGCAAATTTCATTTCATCCACATGCCTCAAGTTAATGCTTTCCACAAAGCTTTAAGGCTTAACACTGTTAATGTGCATGAGAAACAGCTGTAAGACACCCAATTCAGCTTATGGGATAATTAGCCTGCACTTTGTGATGCCCTGAGCAGCTTCCTCACAGCTTTTTAAGTTGATGCTGGTGTTAACAATTCACAGGATATTTTGAATCACGTCAGCAAAGAATACCATCCACTTTTCTTTGGACAGAGAAGTAATGCTTGGCTACTGAGTTATTGGTAAAACTACTACTACCTCAACATACTAGTGAGATTTTAATAAAAGAATAGTTTCAGTGCCAGAGGAAAGCTGCCAGGTCCTGGTGGATGAGATGAGGGCTGCTGACAGCTTCCAGGACAGCAGCAAGTGTCCTTGTTTTCCATTGAAATAAAAGGTCATAATTCAATTTTCCATGGGGTATTAAAAGGAAGTTTGGGATGGCCAACTTCAGCTTTAAAAACAGAAAAGGCTGTGGTGTGAGTTTTAGTCCTGACCCTTTTCTGTTTAAAAGAAAACAACACCAAAAAACACCACAACAAAACATTAGTTAAAATTATTTTGTGCCTTAATTTCCTTGGCTCAGGAACTGACACCAGCTCAGGAGCACATCTGGCAAGCCAGGAGGATGCACTCAGGGTTTAAAGTTCATGAGCACTCCTGAAAGGACAGTGTAGTCACTAACACAGCGTGACAGTCCAAAAGCAGTTTAAAAACAGCAAAAGATCCCTTTTTTGACCAAGTGCAGAGTTTGTGATCTGTGCCCAGTCTGGTTTGTTCAGGGTAGAAGCTCTTATGAGAGGGATATGAAAACACTAAGGATTGTTTTTGTGAGACTGCAATACCATCCAGAATGGATTCTGTAGTTTGTTTGTGTCACTGTGGTGCCTGCTAAAGCCTGGATCATCTTTTCTGATTCTTTCTGATATCAGTCAAGGAGAAATTTGTCAGCAGGTACTACAGCTCAAAGCACAGTTTTGCTCTGTTTGGCAATTATTTTTTAAAAGCACTGGGATGGTAATTTACCCTTTTTTTTTTACTGTAAATTATTAAATATGCATTTTTTTAATTCTTTATGCCTCTCTCCTTGAACCCAAGTTCTAGGTTTCACCTGTGCCAACAATCCACTGTGCTACTTCCCACTTCACAGTGGCCTTGACCTTAAGAAAAGCCACAAAACACACCACAGGGGCCAACAGCCAACTGTTACCACTCAAACAAGAGCAAGGAAAACATGTATCCTGCTCCAAAGGGGCCAGTGTCCTGCCAGGCTGAGCAGGAGGTTGAAAGGACCTTTGTAGGAGGGAATTTTCAGCCGCAGTTATACTTGGCTCTGAAAATAGGAAATCCAGGTTCAGTGTGTTTTTGCACAAACATGGCTCTTACCTTGTTGAATTCTGAAGCATTTGGACCAGTCCTGGTTTAACAAGGCCAGTTCCCTAGATCCTTATCTCCAGATCAGCACAGCTGCCTCAGTCCCTCTCCTGTCTACATCTGGTAAAGAAAAACTGTAAGAGCAATGACTCTGTCCCTGTTTGCATCAATGTGATGCTTCAGCTCTAGAGATCCTTCCCTTTTTGCCCAACAAGGTAACATTATGAATTTAAGAGATGAAAATGTATCTTATTAAGTAAAATTACAAGGTATTTTACCAGGCAAATGAAATCATCTTTAACTTGCTGTTTTTCCAATATTAACACTGTCATTACTTAGCTGTTCCCAAAAAAGATACAGGATATAGACATTGATAAAATGTGTGGAGAGACAACCTGACTGCAGTCACTGGTATGTGCCAGCTGATGACACCATGCAATATGTACACAGACAACCTGAGTGAGAAGGAAGAAAGAAAATATTACTGTTGACATTTACAGAGCAAAATAAAATCCTGCCTGTTGAGCAGACTGTGGTTAGCCCTAATCTAAAACATTCAGCTAACACAAAGGAAATGAAAAGCTGAACATTTATTGTAAGGAAAGATATCTTTATTTTCAAAAAAGGAAAAACGTGCAAAGCTGTGGGGTTCTTATATTATTAAAAACAATGGCTAAGATTTGGCATCCTTAAAGAAGTAGAAAGAGGCTAATTTCCTTAAGATAAATCACTTGGATCATTATCAAACATCATTGTCTTGATTATGTTAAAATCCACTCCTCGTCTGGCATACACATATTTATGAGTGGGAAATGGCATAAAATCATTACCAGGAGGAAATGCTGCATCTCTTCTCTAGAAAAATAGCTGAGAAGTGGCCATTCCCCTGCTACTCTACAACATTAAAAAGCCACACTACTTAGGCTTTTTTCAAAGAGTAACCTGGGCTGCAGAGATGATTTGAGTCCAGCTTAAATTCCAAATTTCCATCTACATTCAGTGACAGCAGAAGATACATCCAGTCAAACATCAATTATTCCTTAAAGATAACTGACATCCAGTATCCCTCCAACAAATGAGGCTGGAAAACCCACAGCAGGTTAACTCAGCTCTCAGGGCACCTCCTCCTGGGTGCGTCAGCACTACCTGTTCTATGGATCCTGTTGACTTTTCCACTGCCCATGCCAAGTCCTCTCAAGGTGGTAACAATCTCTTCATGTTCTGTATGGCACAGGAATCACACATCTAAAAGGTGTCTGGAAACAAAGTCAAAGTCCTTGAAGACAGTCTGCTCCTTGCGGGTGAGGAGAGCAACCTCCTCAGGGGGAGTGAGGATTGGCTTTTGGGAGGTGAACTCTTCGTCAAAGTTGCTGATGTCTGTTGGATCTCTCAATGTGGGCACAAAGGGGGGATTCAGTCTCCTGGCAAGCAAGGCATCCCAATCAATTCCCTGTAGGAGAAGGAAGGGAACAAGCTGGATTGACAAACGCAGCTGCCATCACATAGACTAACTGGCAATCACTGTCATCACTAAACAGCATTTTTGATGCTGCAGCTTCATTTAGAAAGGAGGATTTGTTGATGTCTCTAAAGTTGGGTGTGTTTGTACATCAAAGGAGCACAATCAGAAATAACAAAGGGGCTCTGGCAGCTTACAGATCCCAGAAAACACACGTGGGATGTCATTTCAAATATGAATTAAAACACATATTCCTGAATGGAGCAATGAGGTGCAACAGAAACTATCACTAAGATCTCACTGATAACTAATGGAAATATGCCTCAATACCAACAGAGAGCAAATCACTCTCAGCTCAGACACAAAAAATTATGGAGAGGGAAATAAAGTGAGTTCCTACCTTAAAAAAGGGCTGGATTTTAATCTCTTCTGCATCTTTCTCCCCTGCTCCCAGTCTACGCTCCGGACATTTCCGAAGCAGCTGCAGAAATACCAGTTCAAAATTAAACAGCAAGACAGAGGATGGACAGAAATAATGTTCCAGAGAGAAAAACAAAAGAAAGGGGATGGACTGATCCCTCAGTTTCGTCTCATTTTCACTCTACACCAAGGTCATCTGCCAGGAGTCACTCAGACCTAGTTCCTTGTAAACAACTTGCCAACAGCAATAAGATACCTGCTATAGAACTGGGTGAAGCATCTCAGCTTAATTGTGCACCTGTGACTAAGGGGTCGCATTCAAACCCTGAATCCAGCCATCTCCACTGAATGGCTCTGACATTCCTGCCCTTGAATCAACACTTTTCCGTGTCAGACTTGCAGGAACAGTAAGCAGCCTGCTTAGTCATCCTTACACAGAAGAACTGCACTTATGTAAAGAGATGGAAAGGAAAACTACGTGTAAATGTTAAATGTTTCCTTAGTCTGTGTGGGCAGCTCCAGATTACATGCACAGATGCATCCAGTCCTAATTGAATCCCTCTAGATCCACTCACAATTCCTCAGGCTCCCAGAGACCCACCAAGCCCATTACCTTCCGGATTATAGAAAGTGCCTCAGCCGAAAGGAATCGTGGATACCGGACTTCATCATTGACAATGCTGTCAAAGACTTCCTCCTCGTCATCTCCAGGGAATGGTGACTGCAATTGAGACATTCTATTGTTTAATACAAATACCACCCACTCCTCACTATTAAATAGGGGGATGAGAATAGCAGGGAGTTGTTGGATTAATTAATGTTTGGCAAGTACAATGAATGAGAAAAATGTAACTGAAGTACTAATAAATATCTGGCTACATTTAGCAAATTTTCTCTCAAGTGGTCAGGTCCCCAAGACTGGTTAGTGAGATCCCCTGAGGAAAGGTGGCCTTACCTCACCAACAAGCATCTCATAAATGAGCACACCCAGTCCCCACCAGTCCACTGCCCGTGTGTACGAGATGTCAGTCAGGACTTCTGGAGCCAGGAATTCAGGGGTGCCACAGAAGGTGTTTGTCCGGTCTCCAAAACCTATTCCTGTAGGAAAAGGACTCTTGTAAAATCCAGCACACGTAACTGAATGCATCACAGACAGCCTCACCTTCTGAGAGCTGTAGTTTGTCACCTGATGTTGTTACCTGGAAAGGGTTCTCATCAAGGCTTGTAAATGCCAGTGAGGAAGTGGGAAACCTGAGGCCTCAGAGAGTCCTCAAATAAACAGTAAAACCAAGAAAACCTCCTGCAGATTCCACTGCTCATTTACTCATGTACATATTTTAGAGTATCCTCTATTCTGGCTCCTTTGAACAAACAAGTGTATTTTAAAAGCCTTCAGAGGTTTCCTGAAGATTAAAGGACAAAGTACTCTTCCCAAGTTCATCATGGCCAGATAGGTGAGGGGTTTTTTGTTGTTTGGTTTGTTGGGTTTTTTTGGTTTTGTTTTAATTTTTAAAATGGGAATTAACACAATTTACACACATCCACCTACTACAGCCCAGATCCTAAACTGATTCTCATGGCTCCATTTCAGCTTCTGCAGTTCCTCACCTTCCTTACACAATCCAAAATCTGCAATCTTCACAAAGCCTTCAGCATCTAAAAGGAGATTATCCAATTTCAGGTCCCTGCAGGCAAAGGAGATTAAAGAAAACAGTGGCTGAAGTCTCAGGAATGCCATCCAACATATTTTTTTGCAAGAGGCAGACGGTAGAGTTAATAAACAGAGGAAAAACTAAACCGAGTAAAGTCTACATTTGGTTTAAATAATGCATTATTTGGAAGATTCCCCTTAATTTACTGATGTTTTCCTCTACACAAAAGGCTCACAAAGCAGCTTGGAGCTGAGTGGGGCTAATTCATCTGGAAAAGGGCTCCCACAACAGCATGACAAATTACTTGACTACCACAGTAAAAAGGAAAGCAGTAACTTACAGGTGCCCCCCAGAACGTATTGACATGTCACAGAGGATTAATCACCTGCAACATGCCAGATGAACTGCTTCTAGGTGCCTTTCTTTACTGTGAGCACAATGAACATGCTGATAGCAACAGGCAGTGGAGGAAATAAAGATAGACAGAAAGATTAGAAACCCCAGCAAAATAGTGAGCTCCAGACACAGCTACAGGAGAAACCAACTTCTAAGTTGCCGAACTTATACTTGAGTCTCTGCTGCATTACCTATAAACAATTTTCTTCTCATGCAAGAACTGGAGTCCCAAGACTACACAGGCTGTATAAAACCTGAAAGACAGAAACAGTCATCAGGAAATATCTATGAGATTCAAGTTAAAACTTTATAGTGCCTGGAGAGTTGACTGATTCTAACTCACTGTGCCATATGCTCTGGAAAGACATCCTCGTGTATGCGCATCATCAGATCCCCACCTGGAGTGTATTCCATAACAAAGCAGGCATGATGAGGTGTCTGGAAACATGCAAACATGTTCACAAGGAATGGGTGACCAGAAGAATTGACCACTTCAAATATTCTCTTCTCACAGTTCAAGCTGCCAGGATTCAAAGAACAAAAACGTCAGTGCTAAAACTCGGCAGAAAAGACTGTTTTGAGCAAGACAGGATGAAGGAGAAAATCTTCACATCTGAAGTCAGAGAAATATTTCTCTTATATACTTGCAAACTTTGACTTTTAGAGTGTTGTTCAGGTGTCATTCTTACAAAAGTTAGACCCCATTATAAGTTTCCTTATTCCTAATTGTAGTTATCTCAGACTTAAGGTCACATTTAAACTTAACAGTACCATGGCCAGTACACATCATACTAACACTTGATTACACGTGTGTTAATGTAGCCTCTGGCAATAGTACCATCTCTAAACAAAGCTCACCTATCAATTTCATCTCTCCTGATAATGTCTTTTTTCTTCAAGGCTTTGATGGCATACAGCTTCCCAGTTGCCTTGTACTGGGCCAGCAGTACCTGTAAAACAACAGAAAAGCTGCACTTCAAACAAATCTCTCATTTTCTTATTGGATTACTTAGACTCCCATTGACATAAACTATTTCCATCCATTCCAGTCAGTCAGTCAGTCAGTCATTCTCAAAACCCAGCTCAAGGAACTCCACAAACAGAGCTCTGCTCCTTGAGCTGCAGCAGTGCAGAAGGATGTCAGTGTAAGTTATGTTCTCACAGCTGGCCCAGTGCTTCAGAGGCTCTCACAGCAAGCAAGCAAGCACACAGATTTTGGGAACGGAGCTATTCCGTGATCCTCATCATAATGAAAGGAATGGCAACGGTGTGCTTTATGAAATTACTTATAATTCTCAGGATAGTTTTCTCCAGGCTTTGAAGCCACAAATCTTCAGGAGCTTTGACTGTTAAGAACAGTTTTCAGCTGCTTGTGTGGCTGGGCTGGGTTTGTTCTGTATCTGCATTGCTACAAATCTCTCCTGTACTGCAATGTCTCTATTCACATCCCAAAGCAGAGCCCCATCTTCCCAACCACAGCCCCACTGCCCTGCTCCACAGTGTCCTTCTGTACTACCTTCCCAAAGTGGCCACGGCCCAGCATAGCGATGCAGTGAAAATCCTCGAGCTGAACTGTCCTTTTCCTGCAGACAAACAGAAGAGTTGCTGAGACAACCCCCAAGAGATGCATGAGCAGGTAACAACAGAGTGTGTGTTTGTGTTAGGGGAAGGAGCTCTCTTCAGCAAAAGGGAAAGCAAACAGTGTGCTATAACCACTCCTCACCTAAGCTGAAATCCTGACAACTAAAGGCTGCTGCTGTTCTGCTACTGAAAATAGGAAATAGGAACCTTAAAGTGAAGGAAGTGCTCCCTGCCACTGTACTCCCTGTACTGGCAACAGGAGGAACAATCCTGACTCTCCACTTCCCATGACAGGATTAGTTCCCCTCCACCCCCATCCTTGGGGTGGTAAAATTCAATTTCTCCTATGCTCCTTTCAGCAGGCTCAGCATCAACTGTGGTAATCAGACATGAGCATGTCCACAGTGCTGGTAGGACAAGGGCACAAGGAGAAAGGATGTTCTCAAACAGGAACTGCAAACAAAATACACTGAGACAACAGACATAATGTGCTGCTGGAAAAAAGGAGCTGAATAAAGAGATGCTTTAGAATGTAATGTCACCCATAAGGAACCTCAGGCTACAGAATTGCTAGGAAAGATTTTTTTTTTTAAAATAACAACCTACACCCTAAATGCTTTAGTCCAGGATCACCTTAAAAGGCAACAGACACTTCATACTCCTGCAGTGAGTGGAATGAAGAGCTTTCATGGTATTCTCCGCACTCAGCACTAAGAATATAGTGCTAAGAAACCACAGCACACCTTGAGCAGCATTTTAGACTGCATGCTAAAAAATTTCAGCCCAGTGACTCTTTAACCTGTGACCCAAGGCAGTCCATGCTGTCCACAGTTACCTTGGAGATGTTGGGATTGGAAATCCTGTTACAGCAGAGCTGCAGGACTTCTCCTCAATGTGCAGCCTCTTCAGGCTCTAGGAAGAGAAAGAAAAATACAGTGGGTAATCCTCTGGAATCTGACCTGAACACCCACATCCAAATTTTCTCCTCTGTCAAAATCCAGCATAACCACAGCCAAGTTCTTGTAGTTGGTCATCACCTCTGCTCAGGGGGAAGCAGCATGAAAACAGATTGTCTGTGGGTACATAAAGCTATTCCCATGTATAATATTTTTTTATAGGGTCAAACCTTTTAAAATAAACACTTTTAAAAGTCTAGGGCAGAACATTTCCTTCCTAGACAAAAGGCCTGTAACGTCAAAAGAGTCACAATGATCAAAGAATGTAGTTTCCTCTATCACCAAGCCAAATGAGAAAGGGTACGATGTGGTAGAATACAGGTCATTAACCACTTTACTACTCAAAGCAATTTCCCTGCTCCTTCTCATCAGAAAAGCAGAGCTGCTCTTGGTTTTGCCCATTTCTTTAATGACAAAGAACTTCATCTGCTGCTAAAAGCCTGCTGGCCCTCCTTTCCTGCTTTCTCTGGGCAGTCATCTGTTCTGTACGCTTGCCCTGGACTCCCAGTGCTGACCTGCCTCCATTTTGCTTCTCTAAGAAAAGCAAATTATATTTTTTTTTAAAAAAAGGGAAAGAAAAGAGAAAGAAAGAAGTGCAACTCTTTGTGAAGACTCCATGCCAAAATAACTCCTTGGATTCTGAATAAACAAATAAGAAGGACCAAGTCTTGAAAGGACATCAACCAACAAAGACAAGTTTCCAAATGAGCCTATGTGATTACCGGGGAATCTGCAGGAGATGGTGCTGATTCCTTGGAGTTGGCCATCAGGAACAGCCGTGGAGGCTTGGGTGGTGCTTCATCAGCAAAGGTGAGCTTAGCCACAGGGAAGTCACTGCATGTGTGAGACAGAATTGAAGGAGATTCTGCCTTAGGGATGAGTATTGTACACAGACACCTTTGTGTCACTTTTGCTGGGTTAGTTCAGTCCAAATCACTGGACAACAGGACTCCCTGATTCACACCAAAAGTCTATGAAGTATCAACAAACAGTCTCCTAAATGAATTAAAAGTTGCTTAGATTCACATTCCAGCACTGGCTTTCTGATACTATAAAACCAAGGAAACACAGTAGTAAGTCAATATGATCAAGAATTTATAGGAAATCTTGATTTGAGTAGTGACACAGCAGTTGACTCAAGTATTTTTCTTTTCTAGGTCTTGTGTATCAGTGGGAATAATCTCTTTAGAGAATGATTGATTCTCTAAAAATTAACTCCAACAATTAAAAAATTTATTTTGGGGGAACTTTCTTCTACAGCACATTTAAAAGCTCAGCTATGTCCCTTCTGAGTGCTACACTACCCCAGTGGTTGGAGTACATGTGCATTTTTATCACAACAATCACGTGAAGGCCTTTCCTAGATCGGTTACTGTACTGGCAAAGACATTTAATGAGTGGAATTTTCTTTCCTTCACAGCACAGAAATTTTACAACTTTTTGTGTAGACAAATATATTTTTCTCATCAGTGTCTTCTTCCACCTTAGTAAGATGTAAGAGAATTTTAATATCTACCCCACACCCATTCCAGAGGGTCATCCAGCAACACTCAGAACATGACTTACCTGCTCAGTTTGGACACTGAATCTGCAGGACTTTGTGGGGAAACTGGAGAAAAGTCTGTCTGTGTGGGATCATGGAGTGGGGGACTCAGAGTGCTGATGGAACTGCAGGGAGGGAGGAAACTCATCATCAGGCGACCCCAGGCAGCAACATTCATGTTCATCTGAGGAGCTCGGAGAAATTCCTTCCCTGGAGGAGTCAGAGTCAAAACACCAGTGAGATGACAACACATAAATTACAGTCTCATGTAATTATAGTTTTCACCCAAACATGAGTTATCCAAAAAGGCAGCCCACCCCTTGGAAAACAAACATTTTTCAGGGAAGAAAGTTTAATAATGATGATGAAACACATCTAATATTTCACCTAAGTTCAACTCCATATAATATCATAATAATCCTCAAGATGAACTTGAATAATGTTAAAAATTTATATTCTTTTAAGTCAGATTTTCTTGTATTTCAACACTGCATTTTAATCATGCAGCCTGTTAACAGAAAGTTTTTGAAAATGTCTTAAAAAGAGTAAAACATTTGGGATGTTTTCATTATCTTTACTATTATCTGAAGAATATAAATATAAACTCTCATTTACTCCCACTGCCATGAAATCTCAGCATGTAAAGTTTTACCTTATTCAGCCTTTCAAGAATTTGGAGAGAAAAAAGAAAGTATGCAAGTTGTTCCAGTCCATAAATCTCCTAAATCTGAGGTGCCAGCTTTAAAGACTTGACAGACAGTCATTAGCCTGTTCATGCTAGTCTTCTATAATTCAAAGTTTTCCAGAAAACCTTCCAAAATCTGCTCATCAGTAACAGCAATCCTGGCTAAATTAGTACAGTTTCAGTCCTGGATCTTTTCACAGAATCACAAAATGGTTTGAGCTGGAAGGGATCTTAAAAATCATTTAATTCCAACGCCCCCTGCCAGGGAAAGGGACACCTTCCACTAGCCCAGGTTGCTCTAAACCCTGTCCAACCTGGCCTTGGACACTTCCAGGGATGGGGCAGCCACAGCTTCTCTGGGCAACCTGTGCCAGGGCCTCACAGGGAACAATTTCTTCCTCCTTATCCTCTGGCAGTGGGAACTCATTCCCCCTTGTCCATTCACTCCAGCCCCTTGTCCAAAGTCCCTCTCCAGCTCTCTTGGAGCCCCTTTTTAGGCACTGAGAGGGGGTCTAAGGTCTCCCCAGAGCCTTTTCTTCTCCACACTGAGCCTGCCTCCAGACCAGAGGTGCTCCAGCCCTCTGAGCACCTTTGTGGCCCTTGCTCCAAGAGGTCCACATCCTTCTTATGCTGGACACCCCGGAGCTAAGAAGTCTGTTAAATAACTAGCAATTATATCTTCCTGACAATGTTAATTGTGAATAGCAACACCCTGACAATGTCACATCACTGCAGCCAGGCTGCCTGCACTTACACAACACATACACAGCTATCAGCAGGCATTTTAATGTCTCACAAATTGAATAGGAAATCCCTGCCCTCACCCTCGTGCCCCAGACAGTGAGCACTCAGCTGTCCAGCCCCTCACCTTTCTGCTTGGGGAAAATGCGCTTCTGTCGCTGCAGTTTTGGCTTCCTCTCAATGACAGGATTGCAGAACATCACCTGTCAGAGAAGCCACAGGGATTTGTCAGGATTCTTCATTTAAACTGGAAACCCAAACTTTCCCACATGCTTGTTCCCTCATCAAGTTCTCCCTTCCTATCTGTTTGGTAAGTTAGGAGTCACTCCCAAAGACTCCAGACTGAGCTGTTCTGGCTTCAGTCTCTGAACAGCTGTTACTTCAACTGTGGGTTTCGCTGTTAAAATTCTCTGCTGCCAGGAATCTAGAAAACTCCTGGAATTAAGACTAATTTCTATCCCAAACAAAATTTCTCCAATTTGTAAAGCCATGCATAAAGAACACATCCATTCGTAGGGTAACAAGCACAGTAGTTCATGACACAGAAGTAAAAACCAAAAATAACAAAACCAACCACCACAAAACAACCATGAAAAAAAACAAGAAGGCAGGGAGAGGAGGCAAATTTTGGTACATGAGGTCCAGATCCTACTTTGGAAAGACAACCACAGGAACTTTCACAACAACACAAAGGAGAAAGCACAGTGACTTTTAAGAGATTATCTAGCTGATCTCTTCACTAATGGTACTTTAAAGTATTATTAGCCTCAGAAAGATGATAAAATAAGCATAGCCAGAGGGAATTTGGATCTCTGGTTCTACAGTCTGTGATTCAATCCTGACCATTAAGCCATATGTTTAATTAAAGTGTCACTGATGATTCCTAATGAAAGCAAATAAAAACCAATGGATTTCACAGCACACACACACATAATTAAGCTGAAGAGTCACTCCAGGCTATGGCGTGTGTACATCTATTATATCACGTTGTTCCTTATTCTTTTGTGGGATATTGGTGCAAAGGGATTTCAGGAGTAGTTCTACCCATCTGAATTTACTGCTCCTTCCATTCCTTGTACTCCAGCTTGAACAACTGCTTTCAGAGCAGGCACCCTAACCAGACAGAGTTCTCTGGAAAAGAAACAAAGCTTACATTTATACCTCTGCAAAAAGCATCCCCTGGGGCTCGAGCGAGAGGCACATCCCGTGACGTTCGTTATCCAGAAAATCATCCAAACGTAAAAACTTCACTGCACAGAGCTCTCTCCAGTCCCTCCAATAAACTGCAATTTCTAGCTCACGAGACTGGTGGGATGGGGGCAGAAAAACAAACAAAAGCACAAGAGTTACATCCTGCCCCACGCTCTGGAAATGGCACACACATGCTGTTGTAAAAGAAAACACAGATCTATAAAAAAAGAGTATGCATAAAAAATTTCTTTAGTCCTTCTCTTCCCTGCTTTTGATGTTTTCAGATCTTCTTAGCTACAGACCATCTTGGAGGTAGCTGTCTTGGCTCCCTATTTAGAAATCCCTGAGAGCCACTTTGCTGATAAGATGAAATAAAACTGCTCAGATAAGGAGAGAAGGACAACAGATGCTGCTCAGGCTGAATGTCTGGCTGAGATGCTCTGCCTTCAGGGGAAGACAGAGATAACTGGCACATCAAAGGACACGGGGACAGCAGCAATACAGAGTTGAATCAAGTGGAATGGCAGCTAAACAAGCAAATCAGGTAAGGAGAAACGGGAAAACAAACACAGCACAGGAATCTGGGGCAGACTCACCCGGTCCAGCTCAATGACAAAGCTCTGGTCCCATGCCTGGTTGTTAACTGGTCCCCAGTTTGTTTGGCCAACCACTTTGTTGTCCACTTTGAGCACAGCTAGGACCTCATCTGGACAAAGGAGAAAACATTGCCTATAACCTTTTACCAAAGAAAACCTCTCACGCTGAAGGTGAACATCCCAACCAAATGGAATTTCTAGGACAGCCCTGGAACCAGGTGATGCAATACATTCTCTCCATTAGTTTTGCAGAAATCAGGTGCTTTATAACAACACTCACACCAGGCTAAGCCAGAACCACGATGAGAATCCCCCTGGCTCCCATGTGCCCCTCACAGGTCAACAGTGAACCCCATACTCACTACATGGCTCTTCACTCCGCAGGTACTTCCCTGCAACGCCACGGCCATGGATGCCCAGGCCAACTCGTGCCCGGGAAAGGGACCTCAAATCACTTGGGCTGCCACAGATGGGAGAAGAACTAGTCATTCGGGAACGCCCTGGAACATTCTCCAATAGATCCTGACACCCCATCAGTCTCACTTCCAGTGTTCCTGAGGAATTTTAGGAGAGTAAGGAACATTATTACATAAAAGATAAAGTGTTAGTCAGCCTGTCCTCACCAAGAATTTCTCAGATTCATGATTTCTTGGTTAGTAGCTCAAGTTGACTCCAGATTAATAGACTGCAAATCAACGTGATTGCCTAGAGGACATAAGTCCAATTCCTAGAAATCCAATGTCCATATAACAAGAGGCATTACAACAACGAGAAAGAAATACAGCTTGGTTTTCCCCTCTCACAGCAACAGGCCATGCAGGATTCCTGTACCTGTGAGGGCTGTGGGTTTGATGACTGGGGTGGGTTGGATGCTGCCATGCCGGGCTCCCAGGGATGAGGTGTTCACCAGTTCCTGTTTGATGAGTGCTCTCTTGGGGTGATCAGGAGAAAGCTCACTGAGCTGCCGTTCCAAGGACAAGCGCAACAGGTCAATCTTCTGAGAGGACTCTTGCAAACGACCCTGAGCCTACCAGTGGGAAGTGGAACAGAAAACAGGCAGGAATTCTCAATGCACAGTTGCAGTCAAGGTACTATAAATCCTTTATGAACTCAAGTAAGCTTCAAAAAAACGCAACCACACACCCTCTTGCTAATAAAGGAACAAGATGAAATATTTTCCCATAGATCTTGAGCACCCCATAATGCCATTTTTGATGTTCCTGAGAAATTTCACCAAAGGGAGGAATGCTACCCCTAGAAGGGAAAGTGATCCCAATCAGTCTGTCCTCACAGAGAGACAGGAACTTCCTAAATCAGTAATTTGGCTACCTCCATTCATGCTAAATCACTAATGTGGAGGCATGAAACCACTGAGAAGGCCTGAGCAACACCCAGTTACCTCGGCCAGGAACTTGCGATCCTGGAGTCGACTCCCCCCGAGGATCTTCAGCACATTTTTTGCCCCCTCAGCAACAGCAGCTTCAATGCGCAGGTGGTGCCTCAGCTCCTCAATACGCAGCTCCAAAGCACTGATGGTGCTCCCCATCCTCACTGGCCAGATAGAACACGGCAAGCATGAAAATCCACTGGGTATTGTGGATCTTACAGCTTTGGCTGCATCTGCTCTGGGCTGTATCAGCACTTTACCTGCTGGATCCACAGCATCTTCCATCCCTCCTGCTGCCTGAGACACTTTCACAATGTGCATGCGGATTATCTCGATCTTGGTCTTGCTGTCCTGAAGCATCTGCTGAGCTGTCGCCAGGAGCTTCCGCTCCTGCCAAGGGAAAACAGATGCAGAGATCATTAAAAATGAGTTACAACGATGTGCTCACTTATGAGAGTGAGGTGACACTTGCAAGAAGGGTGACAAATGACCATGGGATAAAATACAGGAGTGGTTATGTAAAGGAGGCACTGCTGAGGGTCAAGGACTGAGATCACAATCTCCATTTGCAGAGGGAAAGGACAGGTCAAGGACACGTCCAGTTAATACCAAACCCTGCAGTCATTGAGACTTGTTGTTCCCTGGTTAATGGCACTTACGGTGTTCTGGGAGCAGAGGTTTTGAACAAATAAAAATATCACAACCCTCCACACTGCTGGTCTTACTGAATTAAAATCCAAGCTTAGATAAAGTGTTAGTCAGCTTAATTATCCTTTGACTTTTAAATATGTCATGCCAAACTCAAAAAGTGGGATGAATGTGAACCCAGTAAACTTCTGAAAACTTTTCTCACCTAAAGAGATGCCACTTGCTGTGCTTTATCCTGAACAACCCAGTGATATCCAAACATCACACCAACTCAGTGTACAGTCCCAATGCTTTGTTAACTCTTTCCTCAAGTCAGTGACTGAATGTCCCTCTTTTTCCACCCTAATGTGCAGTAACATGACATACTGTCACTATGCTGAGACCAAAAACACAGAACTAGGATTCAGCAGGTAAGCTTTGCAAATGAATTTCTCTCCCACACCAATTATCAGAGAGAAATTTGTGTACAGACTTCAAATACAAATTTTGATCCAGGAATCCATGTTCCAATATGGCTGATTATTTCTGCTTACCTTGGACGTTGAATACATTTGGATCATGTTCTCAGCTCCTTGTTTCACTTTCATTTCAACATGCAACTGCTTTTTTAGAGCTTCAACCTTCCTTGCCATGGGGTCTGGGTTTCTTTCCCAGAGACAAGGATCTGGAGATGCAGATCCATCTGCACAAACAACACAATCAATACCATTAGTCATCTTCTCTTGTTTCATTTCACTGGGTTACAGACAGGTGACTCTGTAAAGGGAAGTTAGTCCATAAAATAAGGTACAAAAAAGTCTGGTCTACAAGACTGATTAAAAACACTGTTTCAAATGAAGCTCAAGCTCATATCAGTAATTATTTCTTAGTCTATCAATTAACATGTCCTAACAAGCACTCTTCCAATTTTAGACTCGTTCATCCTGAGAGATACTTGGACGTTCATCTGCCAGAAACTCTATTCAAACCTCTTCAATTCCACCGCCAGCCCACTCCTGAATATTGCCCACACCCAACACTCTCAGCTGGTTTTCTCCCTACCCTGATCACTCACATTGCCTCTTTCACCCTGATTGCCCCATTCTCAACTTTTTACTCGACAGATCATTTCATCAGCTAAAAACCAACAGGAAAAGCTCCCAGTACTTGTGAGCCAGCAGAAAAATGCATCAATTCAATATCTATAACCAATGAAGCACTATAAGAGAATTTTCCTGTCAGTCATGCCCCAAGACCTACCTGTCTTACTCTCCTCTCTGTCTGTTATCACAATCCTTGCATTGAGCTCCTGCAGTTCCCAGTGCAGCTGCTCCAGTTTCCGGTTGGACGATTTCAGCACGTGCTCGATATGAACAAGGTTCTTTCTGTCCGTCGTCGCTTTGCGCAGGTTTTCTGCCCCCTCTTTGATCTTCAGCTCTTTCTGTATTGCCCTGCGAAGCAGCTCCTTCTCACCCTCCAGTTTCTGCTGGAAGCTTGGGTCCATTAAGTTCACACCGTTGTCCAGCTGCAGGAGGCAGCTGCCCTGCAGCCAAAGAGTGTTGGGCAAGAGGATTTCAGAGAGAACACGCTCCAACCATTTTTATGGGACAGCAATACCCTCATAAGATTCCACACCTTTGTTTCATTCAGAAATTCTGAAGCCAATCTTTTCACCAAATTTTCAAGAAGACCAGACATTCATACATTTCAGTTACAGAGGACAGAACACAGCTTTGACCTTAACATGCCCTTAATTTGGTTTCAAACCATAACAGAGTAAAGCCTTCATCTTACTTGTCTCCTGATTATTTAATGTCTGCACATCTTTGTTCTTCAAGTATCAAAGCCCAGCCAATATTTGCTCTTGTTCTGATCAACATTAACTTTTCCCAGTATGATGTTGCAGATACAGATTTTTATCTGATTATGCCTTGATGCTGACTGCTCAAAGACAAATCCCAGATAATTTGATAGAGCTTTTAGGAATGACACGAGCATGTGTTAACTCTCAGCTATTAGCCCCAAAGAAGCAAAATGTAAACCCTACAGTTGTTTCTACAAATGAACAAACAAAAGACTAAGTTTGACTGTCTGCTGTATCTAAAAAGGTGAGCAGAGTGGTGTGTCAGTCTCTATTCTCTAAAGGCCACTTTAAACATTATTATTATGGGTTGCATTAGTCGCATTCACACTTGTTCTGAGCTTTGCTTTACATCATTTCCAACAGCACTTGTTGTAGTGAAACGTGGCTCAGAAACAGCTCTGGACAGAGCTGCTCTGTCACAGACTCTGGACATGCCCAGTTTGGGCAGAGCAGAGGTTTTATTTCACTGCCCAAAAAAACACTGGACTCAAAACAGGAGCTGCAAAGCATCCCTGAGGATGCCACCTAACACCAGAACACATCCAAGTAAGAGCTTGTGCTTCTCCCTGCAACAGGAAGAGAGGCTTTAAGGCATTCAAAGCAATGAATACACTAATAACTTCACATTAATGACTCATATTCATTGCTCAAATGCAAAAGAAATGGTCAAGCCCCACTACAGTAACCGAGTTAATGTCACACAGCACATCAGTGACTAAACACAGGACTCAGGAATCCCGACTTGCTTTCACACCCTGTAATAGGTTGACCACATTTCCAACAACAAACCACATCGGATTTGTTACTCCTGTACAATACTGCACTTTGAGGGTGTGCTGTGCATCCAAAACCTAGGCCAGAAACAATCCTTTAATCAAAGACCCAACCAAACACCCTCGATCAGTTTTTGCTACAATTTCAGTCTAATAGCACAAAAAAAAAAAAATCTATTTTAAAAGTTGGCCTAAACCCAAGTTTGGGCCACAATAGCCAAAATAGGAGTTGTTCAGATTGGTAACAAAACAAAAAGGTTCAGATTAACATCCTGATTCCAGGAAGTTCTCGCCCAATTAGTAAAGCCAGGAACTAAGCCAGAGCTTTGAAAAACATCCAAAGTTTTGTGAGGAAGAACTTGAATCATGGAGTTCCTGAGTCAGAGGCAACCTTTACCAGCTCTAAGTTGGAAAATCAAAAAGGTCTTTATCTACTCTGTAGCAAGTGACTAAAAGAAGTTTGTTCACTGCAATTCTCAAATAAATAATTAATAAAAGCATACAGACTTATCTTCTATCCAAACTATGCAAATGGGTGTAAGCAAATCCCCCCCAGATCCACTCAGAGCAAAGGTGCTCAATATGCAGACCTGGGTATTGATTCAGAGAGCAGGTATAGTCTGGGCAGTTCTTAATTTTTCCTCCACATCACTCTCTGCCAAAAGCTAATCTGAATATCAGTTAATGCACCATGCTGACTTTCTAAATACGTTCAGACTGTAAGCATGATATGTTTATTGGATCCTTCTTCCCCTCTGTGTATGAAAGAGTGCCATAATATTAACATTGTTTGCACCAGGAAGACTCAATATTCCATTACTGAAGGGGATGGGAAAGGTGAATTTGCATTTGCTTTTGCATTCTGGCTCAGGCATTTCAGTGGGGTGTCAGGACACTGCCACAGCCCCTGCTGCAGCTGCTCTTGGGATCCCTGGGAAGGCCAGTCTCCAACATAATCCTGAAACACATTTACAGCTTGTAGAGAAATACACAAATACTCAATAGCTCACTTTTGGCACTTGCAGTGAGGCTGCCAGAGGTCGCCCAGGGCTTCCGCCAGGCTCGTGTCTTACCCAAGTGTCCAGACTACTTCCTCATAGCAAAAATTTCAGCAGTATCAGAGTTACACATAATCCTCTGGATTGCAGCCAGTAAGATCCCTTCTTACAACATCTTACATCTTGCAACAAGCACAAAGCCCAGAGCAGACCTGGCCCTTACACTTTCATCACTATCATAGAAGCTGATCTATAATTTGATTTAATAAGCTAGGATGCCATCCTCCCTGCAGTCCACACGTGTTTCCAGCACATCTCATATCCCATCTTTCACAGCAACTTTGTGCCTTAGGGATGAGCCCTGCATCCAGTAGCCTCCCTCCAGTCAGATTCCCTGCTTACGAGAAAAAGCCACGGCTAACTCGGGAAAAAGAGACTTGTGGTCCTGCCCGGAGCCTTCCCAATGCCAAGGGCGAGGCTGGAAGCAGCGAGCGCAGGAGGTACCCGGGATGAGGAGCACCCGGTGGGGCGGCAGCCAGCGCTCTTTGTGTCTGTGTCTCCGTCCCTTCTTTCCCAGATTAGGCTTGAAGCTTTCTCCTCAAGGGAGGCGGGCAGGGCATCTCCCCCTCTCTGGGGAGCTTTTTCCAGACACGACTGTTCTGCCAGCACGGAGCTGCTCTCCCGGCCCCGCACCAGCCCCAGCAGCCGCCTCAACCCCCGACGTCGAGTTCCCTTCAGCGGGCACCGACTTGGCCCGAACCCCATTTCCCTGAGGCGAAGAAGGATGTTTTTAGGGGATCCCACTTGCTTCCCACACCCTCTCCCACCTCCCCGGGGCTGGAAGCCCCTCGTTGCAGCCTCCTCTGAGGAGGGAACGCACGGAGCGGGGCGCGGTGCTTCCCCGGCGGGAGGGATGGATGGAGGGACCCCTGAAGGGCACAGGCACCCCGAAGGTCACGGAGAACCCCCTCTCCCGAGGCGGGGCTCACCCCGCCGCTGCCCCCGAGCCCTCAGCGCTCACCTGCGGGGTCGCCATTGCCGCCATTGCTCCTCCCGGACCGCCCGGACCGGCACTTTTCAAACTCGGCGGTCCCGGGGCCGCCGCCAGCGCCCTCTCGCGGGGCGGGCCCGGGGGAGCTGCCGGTGGGCGGCCCTGGGGAGCGGGAACGGGAGCCCGGGAGCGGGAGCCGCC